>SZWC01002609.1:163038-188405 GCA_023375785.1 Penium margaritaceum
GGGGGTGGAGGGGTCCAAAAGACAAAAGTGTTCGAGGCAAGTATGTGAAGGAGTGTATCACTGGACAGGTGACATTACAATGAAACAACAAGGAAATTAAACAAAAAATATATAGATAGTGCCACCACTATGTACCTCTCTCACATCCTAGAAACTTCTGCACACATAACAACATCTGTCGTACACAGGTCCTCTGGTGTATGAAAGTGGACTTGGTTCCCTGGTTCTCCTGTCCCTGCCATCCCTCAAACTACAACTGCTACTACTTCTGCACCTGTCGCTCATGCCGATGCACCTGTGTTTGATGCACCTATGTTTCAGATCCTGTCAGCATGTGATCTAAGATTTCCAACGCATCCAAGTATGCCCAGTTTGGAGCAATAAAGGCCCTGATATGGCCATCAAATTAACCCTTGGTTGAGCCACCCACCACGCCTTGCATGATTGGCCAGGTGAGGTGCTTTAATGGTGATTTGTTGAGGCACCCTTATTTGGCTCAGAAGTCAAGGAGGAGTTCATCCCAGTCAAGGAGGTCTCCATGGATAGCTCCTTTGTGGCCTTGGTGCATTTGGAGCCTGTTGGAGTTGGACCTAGATCACCAGTGGTGGAGTATCCCGTCACCCATGGCAGGTACAAGATTCCACCTGTCAACCACCCAAACTTCAGGCAAGGCTAACTTTCTGAATGATCACTCAAATTGAGCAATGTAAACTTTCCTGCATGGAAAAATCTATAGAATGAAAATCTAGAATCAGATCAGGGTTTCAACCACTCTGTAGTGGTTGAACCAGGGAATTCGATCAACGTCACTCATGGCAAGGGGCACACAATGTCAAACATCTCCCCCGTGCACTGCAGCCTTGATTTCCTGTCTTTGCAACCTGTGGTGTTTTATGCCTCACAACACAGACCAAGCTCCATGTAGCTCGCGGTGTGCCTGTCCTTGGGCTGCCCCTTGGTCATGTCATCTGCAAGCATGCGCCTAGTGCTACAATGCATAAGAGCCACATCTTCCTTTGAAACCAAGTCTCACACATAGTGATGAAAAATCTTGATGTCTTTGGTCCTCTTGTGCAGCACCGGGTTCTAGGTGAGGCCAATGGCACTTATGTTGTTGATTTTGAGCACGGTTGGCTTCCTCTGTGGTACCCCGATCTTCTTCAGCAGCCGCCGCAGCCACACTGTCTCCTTTGCAGCTTCTGCAAGCGCAATGTACTCTGACTCAGTGCTGGACAATGCCACAAAATCTTTCTTCCTGCTTGTCCATGAAGCTTCTTTTCCCCCAAGCACAGAACTGTACCCCAACATTGTTTTTCTGTTATTCACATCACCAGCCCAGTCAGTATCCGAGTAGCCAACCAAGTGGAGATAGTGGATTTTCCGTGCTCTCCTCCTCAAAACATGACCTGTAACTGTTCTTTTTCCCTGAGATAGTGGGGGATCTGCTTCACCGCTGGACAATGCAGCGGCCCAGGGTCGGCGACATAGCGGCTCACTTGGACCTCCGCAAAGGCCAGGTTGGGCTGCATCACCACCATGGCGACATGATGCTGCCAACTGTGGACTGATACAGCATGCCTGCCATCTCATCCTTCTCTTCATCTGTGCTTGGGTCCATGCTTGAGCTCAAATCATATATCGTAGTCATGGGTGTGAAGATCGGTTTGTACTCCTCCATCTTGTAGCGGTGGAGTGCCTGTTGCACATACGTTTCTTGCCCCATCTCCAGCGTGCGTGCCTTGTGGTCCCTCTTGATGGTGTCGCCGAGGTAGTACTAGAGCTTGCCCATCTCAGTCATTTTGAACTGACCACCCAGCTGCTGCTTCAGCTTTGCAAGCTCCCTCGCATCCAATGAGATGAGGATCAGGCCATCTACATACACGACGGTGATGTGGTTTACCTACTGCTGTTACATACATAAAAACTATGGTATGATTCACAACTCTTGAAGCCGACCTCGGCAATGAAGCCGTCCATTCTCAAGTACCACATCAAAGGTGCTTGCTTCAGCCGTTAAAATGCCTTGCAAAGCCTGCACACCCTCTCTGACATCGCATCCACCCCCTCCAGTGCCTCCACGTAGACCTCATTTTCCAGGTTGTCATTGAGGAATGCTGTTTTGACATCCATCTGGTGGACCTCATAATCGCGCGCCACTGGTACTTAGAGCATGTTGTGGATGGAGGCAAAATTGGCCACAGGTGCAAGGCTCTCCTCCTTCCTCGCCCTTCCTCGCCCTTCCTCTGGAAGTACCCCTTCACCACCAGCCTCACCTTATACCACCCCACCATCCCCTCCTTGGTGAGCTTCTTCAAGAAGATCCAATTGTTGCACATGCTTTTCTTGCTCTCCGGTCTGTCAATCAGATCCAAGTGCCATCCTCCTTGCACATTTTTTTCTCTGATGTTACTGGTGTTGATGCTGCTGCTGCTGTTGTCGCTACTGCTGCTACCCCCTTGTGACGCAATTCACGCCGCTGGCCTGCTCCCCTCTCTCAGGGACTGTGGAGACGCGGGCTCATTCTCCGCCTCATTGTTTAGCTCCACAACTGCCAGTGCTTCGGACACATTGTCCGAACTGGTTGATTTTGGATCAGCTGCCCCCTCATCCCCTGGATGGTTCTTGTTGGTTGGAGCCCCTCGGACGTTACCCTCTTTTGCATCCTCTAGTGTCTTCCCTTCAAGTAGTGGCAGCTACTCCCCCGGCTTGGAGAGACCCTTGTTTGTTCAACGGATTTCCTCATTGAATGTGACGCAGTGAGTCTTCATGATCTACTGCCATTGCCGGTCAAAGAGCAGGTACACTTTGCTCCTACTCTTGTGCCCGGAAAAAATGCACCGGCGAGACTGGGGGTCCAGCTTGCACTGCCCCTACCATGCCTGTACAACAGCGTGTGCAACAGAACCAAAGGTGTGAAAATGAGCCATGGTTGACTTCCTCCCACTACACACCTCTTGCGGAATGTTCCACACCTTGGACTCTACGTCTTTTAGCGGCTTTGTAGGTGACAGGCTCATGATGTACGCTGCTGTCTGCGCCGCCTCTTTTCCAATACCACTGCGCGAGGCCTATATCACTCAACATGGACCGTACCATGCTGAGGATGGTGTGGTTTTCTCTCTCTTGGCGACACTGTTATATTGTGGAGAATATGGCGTAAATTTCTGCCATACCATCCTCTTGCTCTTTATCCACGCCGAGCAGCCCTCACACTCGCTGCCATTGTCACTCTGGAATGCCTTCACCATTTTCTCCATTGCCACCACAAACACCTGCATGCAAAAAAATACATCACTTTTCCTGCTGATGATGTTGAGGTAGATATTGTAGCTGTGGTCATTGATAAAGGTGAAAGCATAGCAAGCTCTCCCTATGGAACTCTCAAGTGGTCCGCACACGTTGGTGTGCACCAGCTCCAACTTGTCCGATGCGTGCATCTCCTTTCCTCCAAATGTCTTCCGTGTCTCCTTTCCAACAACACATGGCTTGCACACGGCCTCTTTAGCTGTTCCAAGGCTCTTGGCCTCGAGACCCCGCACCATCTCCTTCTTTTCATGTCTCTCATGATCGAGGGAATGATGTGGCACATGCGGCGGTGCCACAGGTCCAGGTCCCCATTGTCCTTCTTTCCGAGGTGGGTGGTGTCGGACCTCGCCTTATTGGCAAGAACCTTGGTGTGGAGAAGGTAGAAGTTCTTCTCCCTTTTTCCATGTGCACTCATATTTCTGTCTCCCTCCTTCCGGATGATGGCCTCATTCATTTTGAAGAGAACCTTGAGCCCCTTTTCCGTAAGGCAACTCACTGACAGCAGACTTTCCTCGAAATCGGGCATGTGGAGCACGTCATGTATGGTGCACGGGATTACTTTCCCAATCACCACCGACTCAATGTGGAAGTTGCCTTCACCCGCAGCCAGCTCTGATTTGCCATTGGCCACCGTCATGTGCCGCTCTGAGGCACCATAGGTAAAAAAAAACGGCGTCCGGTTGCATTGTGTGACAGCCTGTTTTGGAGTCAATTACGGTGACCTCCAGATCCTTCATGACGGTGGAATCCCGTGCCATGAGAACGTGGTTGTCTTGTGCTTCTTGAACTTCTCTACTTCCTCTGGTGTAGCAGTGTTTGACCAGCTCACAGACTAGGAGTAGACAGAAACCCGTCCCATTCAGGAGAACTGAATGGAAACAAGATTATGTTGTTTAGCATACTATAATGACATAAAATCCTTATATTCTGTGATCTAAGCTTTCCAACGCATTAAACCACACCCCATTTGGAGCAGTAGAGCCGCTGCTATGGCCGTCGAAGTAACACTTGGTGGAGCCATCCACCATGCCTTGCCCGCTAGGCTAGTTGGAGTGCTTAGATGGTGCCAGAAGTGCCCTTCTCTGGCCAGAAGTCACGGAGGAGTTCATCCTGGTCAAGGAGGTATCCCTGGATATCTCCTTGTGGCCTTGGAGCCTGGTGGAGTTGAACCCAGATCACCAGCGGTGGAGTAACCCGTCACCTATGGCGGGTACAAGATTCCACCCATTAACCACCTGAAATTTGGGATAGGCTAACTTTCTGAGTACTCACTCATATTGAGCAGTTAAAAGTTCCATCCTACATGGAAAAATCCAAGGAATGCATAACTAGGGTCCGATCAGGTTGTTACAACCACTCTATAATGGTAAAACCAGGGAATACGGTCAACAAATTTCATAGAAAGGGGCACATTATGTCAACGGAAAAAAGCCAGAGGCTCATGGGTGCCAGAAAATGGCTGAGGAAACGGGAAACCGTGCATCTTGCCTTGGATGTAGCCCAAACATTGAGCAGTGCAAGGAGTAGGAAAAGTGGAAAAATCCAGACCGACAGTACACTACAGATGTAGAATGCTATGCATGGCAACATTTTTCACGTAATAGAGGTAGCAACATAGCAATCCCGTGTGCTCAGGAGAGAGTGAGGGTACAACATGCACATGAGTGGCAGCAGCAGGCAGCTGAAAGCACAAGTAACAGGACATGGTACAGCTTGGCACAACGAAGACCTGAAAGCATGACAAGTCCAGATGACTGCATAGACATAGTACGGGAACCACCAGATGAAACAAAGTCCGTGCCGTTAATCTTGAGGGTAGAAGATTTCAACAAACGTATCTCAAGAGCGGGCACGAACAGTATATCAGGTACGAACACGTTGTTTGCAGGGATAGCGAGCTGCACGACATCACCACCCTGGAAGGACAGCATCTCGCCTAATCTGGTGTGCACAAAATAGAAGTCACCGACAAGACCCAAGGACTCAAACGACAAATGAGATGACGTAATTTGATAAGTGTAACCTGAATTGAGGAAAAAGAACCAAGTGATACACAAGTGGGTGATGAAACATAAGATACAATGATGCTGTTTGAAAAGTGAAAAAATACAGGGATATCGAGCATTCCTCTAGTCCTTAATCCATGCGTCATCCACTCTTGGATTGCCCAACGATGCTCCCTGAAGGGATCCATCTGACTCACAATGGTGACCTCTTGACCCAACAGCCAAGCTCATGTTGGCACTAGTGGGTGTAGAGGCACCTTCAAGGATGCCTAGCTAAACTGGTGCACGCTACCAATGTTTGGGGCAGCCAATGGACACCTTTGTTGAAGAGTGTGGAGCACAAGGATCACAGATATGAGTGGACAGAACACGTCGCATTCAGTAGAACTGAATCGAAACATGTTTTTGTTACTTAGAATAGTAAGATTACATCAGATCCTTATAGCCTGTGATCTAATCTTTCCAACGCATCTAAGTACGCCCAAAACGGAGCAGTAGAGCCCCTCTTACGGTCGTCGAAGTAACCCTTGGTGCAACCGCCCACCTTGCCTTGCTCGCTAGACAACGGAAGGCGCTTCGACGGTGACTCGTCGGAGCGCCTTCCTTGCCCAGAAGTCAAGGAGAAGTTGAACCTGGTCAAGGAGGTCCTTATAGTTACCTCATTCATGCCCTTGGTGTATTTGGAGCCCATTGTAACGGACTCGGATCACTGGCGGTGGATTATCCCGCCACCCATGGCGGATACTAGATTCCAACCGCCCATCACCCGATTTTCGGGCTAGGCTAACTTTCTGAATACTCACTCAAATCGAGCCATTCAAAGCTCGATCCTGCATGGAAAAATACAAGGAATTCAAATCTAAATTCAGATCAGGTGTTTGACCACTCCTCGGTGGTCGAACCAGGGAGTACGATCAGCGGCACTCATGGCAAGGGGCACACCATGTCAACAATCTCCCCCTTGTACCGCAGCCTTGATGCCCTGTCCTTGGAGCCTGTAGCATTTTTAAACCTCACAGCGCAGAACAAGCTCCATGAAGCTCACGTCGTGCATGTCCTTGGGCTGTGCCTTGGTCATGGCGTCGGCGAGCATGCGCTTCGTGTCACAATACACGATAGCGGCATCTGCCTTCGCCACCAAGTCTCGCGCATAATGATGCTGGATCTTGATGTGCTTGGTTTCCCTGTGCAACACCAGGTTCTGGGTCGGGCTGATTGCACTCATGTTGTCCACATTGAGTTCCGTTGGCTTCTTTTGCGGCACCCCGATCTCCTTTAGCAGTCGTAGCAGCCACACCGCGTCCTTTGCGGCTTCCGCGAGCGCGATGTACTCCGCTTCCATGCTGGACAGTGCCACACAGTCATGCTTCCTGCTTGCCCATGAAACTGCTGCACCACCAAGCACAAACACGTGCCCCGACGTTGATTCTCTGTCATCCACATTACCAGCCCAGTCGGCATTGGAGTAGCCGACCAACTCGAAGGAGTCGTCACGCGGTCCCCCTCCAAACACAAGCCGCAACTGTTTTGTCACTTTGAGTTAGTGGAGGATCCGCTCCACCGCTTGCCAATGCAGCGGCCCCGGGTCAACAACATAGCGACTCACTCGGCCCTCCACAAAGGCCAGGTCGGGCCATGTCGCCACCATGGTGTACATGATGCTTCCAACAGCAGACTGGTATGGCACACATGCCGTCTCCTCCTTCTCCTCGTCAGTTCTCGGCCCCATGCTTGAGCTCTGCTCACATGTGGTGGTCATGGGTGTGCCAATGGAGTTGCACTCCTCCATGTTGTAGCGGCGGAGCACCTCTTGCACGTACTTTGCCTGCCCCATCTCGATCGTGCATGCCTTGCGGTCCCTCTTGATGGCGACGCCGAGGTAGTACTCAAGCTCGCCCATGTCGGGCATTTTGAATCGACCGCCCAGCTGCCACTTCAGGTTCACCAACTCCTCCATGTTTGATGACTTGAGGATGAGGTCATCCAGGTAAAGGACCACGATCTGGTGCAACTCCGACTGCTTCCGCACGTACACGCTCTGATCCGCTTCGCAACGCTTGAAGCCAAGCTCGGCCATAAAGCCGTCCATTTTCAGGTACCACATGAGTGGCACTTGCTTCAGCTCGTATAGCGCTTTGCGAAGCCGGCACACCTTCCCCGGCGGCGCGTCCACCCCCTCCGACACCTCCATGAGGACCTCCTTGTCCAGGTTGCCGTTAAGGAACGCGATTTTCACGTCCATTTTGTAAACTTCATAGTCGCGCGCCGCCGCCACCGAGAGGATGGAGCGGATGGAGGCGAACTTCGCCACCAGTACGAAGACTTTTTTGTAGTGTTCACCCTTGCGTTGGGCGTATCCCTTCGCCACCAGCCACTCCTTGTACCACTCCACCTTCCCCTCCTTGGTGAGCTTCTTCTTGAAGATTCACTTGGAGCCGATGATTTTTGTGCCCTCCGGCCTGTCAATCAACTGCCAAGTGTAGTTCTCTTCATGGGAGGCGAGCTCAGATTTTATAGCTCCCTCCCACTCAGCCCCATCCTTCCCGCTGCAACGTCTCCTTGATGGTCTCGGGCTCCTCTTGCGTAAAGAATGCTTGAGCGAACCCGGTCCAGATTCCCTCCGTGGCATCGTACTGTTTTGCCATCTTCCTTGCGCGTCTGCTTCTTTGGGGCTACTACTGTTGAGGCTGCTGCTGCTGTTGCCACTGCTACTGCTGCCCTCTTGTGGCGCCACTCACACCGCTGGCCTGCTCCCCTTCTCTCCGGGACCATGGAGATGTGGACTCACTTTCTGCCTCCTCATTCAGCTCCACTGCCGTCAGCGCCTCAGACTCATTGTCCGACTTGGCTGAATGCAAATCAGCCGCTCCTCCATCCCCTGGATGGTTTCCACCGGTTGGAGCCACTTGGACGTCACCCTCTTTTGCATCCTCTCCCCATCGAGGAGTGGCAACCACTCCCCCTGCTTGGAGAGACCCACGTCCTTGTCCGTCCAATGGCTGTCCTCGTTGAACGTGACATCGTGACTCTCCACAATCTGCTGCCTCTGTGGGTTGAAGAGCCGGTACGCCTTGCTCCCGCTCTCGTACCCGACGAAGATGCACCAGCGAGTCCGCGGGTCCAGCTTGCCCCGCCCCTCCCGTGCCCGCACAATAGCATGTGCAACACATCCAAACTTGCGGAGGTGAGCCACAGTTGGCTTCCTTCCGCTCCACACTTCTTGTGGCGTCTTCCACACCTTGGACTCCGCGTCTTTTAACGGCTTCATCAGCATCAGGTTCATGATGTACGCCACTGTCCGTACCGCCTCGTCCCATTACCACTGTGCGAGGCCGACATCGCTCAACATGGACCGGACCATGTTGAGGATGGTGCGGTTCGACCTCTCGGCAATGCCGTTCTGCTGCGGAGAGTGTGGCATAGTTTTCTGCCACGCAATCCCCTTGCTCTTCATCCATGCTAAGCAGCCCTCGTACTCACCGCCATTTTCGCTCCGAAACACCTTCACCTTCAACCTTGTTTGTCGCTCCACTGCCACCACAAACTCCTGGATGCAAGACATGATGTCACTCTTCCTCTTGATGATGTAGAGGTAGAGCTTGCGGCTGTAATCGTTGATGAATGTCACGAAGTAGCGAGCGCCCCTGATGGAGCTCTCAAATGGTCCACACACATCAGTGTGAACCACCTCCAACTTCGCCGATGCATGCATCCCTTTGCCATCAAACGGCTGCTGTGTCGCCTTGCCCACCACGCATGGCTCGTTCACAACATTCTCTGTTGCATCAAAGCTCTTGACCTCAAGACCCCGCACCACTTCCTTCTTTGCCATGTCCCTCACAGTTGAGGGAGCGATGTGGCATAGGCGACGGTGCCATAGGTTCAGGTCTCCATCGTCCTTCTTCGTGAGATGGGCAACGTCGGACTCCGCCCGGCTACCGATGATCTTTGCACGTAGCAGGTACAAGTTGTCCTCTCGCTTTCCACGTGCAATCACCTCGCCGTCCCCCTCCTTCCGGATGATGACCTCCTTCTTGTTGAAGAGCACCTTGAGCCCCTTGTCGGTAAGGCGGCTCACTGACGGCAGATTTACCCCAAAGTTGGACATGTAGAGCACGTCATGAATTGTGCTCGTGACAGCCTCCCCGTCCACATCCACCTCGATGCGAACGTTGCCTTCTCCGACAGCCAACTCTATTTTTCCGTTGGCCACTGTCATGCGCCGTTCCGAGTTGCCATAGGTGACGAATGCCGCCCGCTTGCATTGCGTGTGGTGGCCCGATCCGGAGTCAATCACGGAGACTCCCGGATCTATCAAGTCGATGGACTCCTTCGCCATCATTGAGCGGTCGTCCTTCTTTCCAGCTTTCCCCGGCTGGTCCGACTTCCTATTGGGGCAGTTGCGTGCGTAGTGGCTTTCTTTGCCACACACATAGCACTCTCCCTTCTTGTTACCTTTCTTGGTTCCCTGCTTGGCACCCTTCCCCTTCTTGCCTCCCTCTCCACCTTGAGGACGGACGGCATAGGCGGAACTTGATCTTGCCCCACTCTCTCTCCCACCATGCCGCATCCATTCATTGCGGACGTACTCAGCCACCTTTGGGTACTTCAGCTCATCGGCGGACCAGCCACTCACGGTGATCATGGGACTCCAACTGTCCGGCAAGGCCAGGAGGAGGATCATGGCTTGCACCTGAGGGTCGACCTTCCATCTGGTGGCTATGCACTCGGCAGTGAGAGACTCGATCTACTACATGATCTCCATGATGTCGTCGCCTTCGTTGGCTCGGAGGGTGACGAGCCTCTTGAAGACGAAGAGCTGGTTGGCAAGGTTGGTGGACTGGTAGATGGTGCAGAGCTTCTGCCAGGCCTCTACGGCCTCCGTGCATCCTTGAACGAGTGAACGCTGCGTCAGAGCAAGCACATACACCAACAAGGCAAACGCCTTCTTATTGCGCTTCTTGTACCCTTCCACTTCCTCCAGCGTCGTGGTATCCGGAGGGGCCATTTCTTTACCATTGACCAGCTCAAGCAGGCCATTGTCATTGAGGTAGAACACAAACTCCCACCTCCACAAGTGGAAGCCAAGCCCGTCAAACTTCGAGACGACGCCGATGCTCTCTTGCTCGGTCGGTGCCATGGCGCACGACAGTAGCGTGAACGTTGTAGAGCTAGGGTCCTTCTAGGCACGTGGACCCATAACCCTTTGTTGGCACTAATGGGTGTAGAGGCACCCTCAAGGATGCCTCGCTCTCACTGGTACACGCTACCAATGTTTGGGGCAGCCAATGGACACCTTTGTTGAAGAGTGTGGAGCACAAGGATCACGGATAGGAGTGGACAGAACACGTCACATTCAGTAAAAATGAATCAAGACACGTTTTTGTTGCTTATTATAGTAAGATTACATCAAACACTTATAGTATGTGATCTAAGCTTTCCAACGCATTCAAACACGCCCAAAATTGAGTAGTAGAGCCCCTGCTACGGCCGTCAAAGTAAGCCTTGGTGGAGCCAGCCATCTTGCCTTGCTTGCTAGACAACGGAAGGCGCTTCGACGATGACTCGTCGGAGCGCCTTTCCTCGCCCAGAAGTCAAGGAGAAGTTCACCCTAGTCAAGGAGGTCCTTATAGTTACCTCATTCATGCCCTTGGTGCATTTGGATCCCATTGGAGACGAACTCAGATCACTGGCGGTGGATTATCCCGCCACCCATGGCGGGTACCAGATTCCACCCGCCTATCACCCAATTTTCGGGCTAGGCTAACTTTCTAAATGCTCACTCAAATGGAGCGATTCAAAGCTTGATCCTGAATGGAAAAATCCAAGGAATTCCAATATAAAGTCAGAACAGGTTTTCGACTACTCTTAAGTGGTCGAACCAGGGAGTACGATCAACGGCACTCATGGCAAGGGGTACACCATGTCAACAACTCACACCACCAAAATGGTTAATCAAGGGCTCTCTATACACTGGTTTCTTAGTGTGTCCTTATGGTGTGTGATTTTTTCCAATATAAAACAATAGAATCCCACCACTAGAGGGGTTCCAGTGCGTGGGGTTAGTTTTTGAGGGAAGTGCATTCGCTTCTCATATAAAACTACTTTGATCACACACTCTGTGCGTGATTTTTTCTTGTATGGAACGCTGAATCCCACCTCCATGGGAGGATCCAGTACATGGGGATAGTGAATGAAGGCATTCCACTCAGTCTCCGTACAAAAATACAATGACCACACACTTAGTACGTGATAATGCCTAATATGGAACATTGGAATCCTTAATGGAAAGGTCGAATGCACGGACAATGCCTTTGTTCCCCATAGAAAAAAACAATGATTATACACTTATTTTGTGATTGTGTCTCATATGGACCTTTGGACCCCCATCCCTATGGAGGGTCCAGTGCGTGGAGGTAGTGCATGAGGGCAATGCGCTTGTTCCCTATATCAGAATACACTTGTAATGTACTGTGTACATGATTTTGTCTTGTATGGAACATTGTATCCCCACTGCTATAGGGGGGAGGAGTGCATGGGGGTAGTGTATGAGAGAAGTGCGCTTGTCCTCCATAAGAAAAAAAAGTCACGGACAGAATGTGAATTTATCTTACATGGAATATTAGATTTCCGCCCTTATGAATGGAGGGGTCCAGTATGTGAGGGTAGTGTATGAGGGCAAAACGCTCGTTCTCCACACAAATATTAATAGATCACAAATTTAGTGTGTTGGGATAGTGTATGAGGATAGTGCACTTATTTTCCAGAGAAAAAAATACTTCTCATGTACTCAGTGTGTAATTTTGTCGCATGTGGAACGTTAGACCCTGAATCCTATGGGGTTCCTACTACATGGGGATAGTGGATGAGGGTTGTGTGTTTGTGCCCCATACAAGAATATACTGATCACTTAATTTGTTTGTGATTTTGTCTTACAGTAAATGTTGGACCCCCAACCCTATGGGAGGGAAACCTGTGCGTGGGGATAGTGTATAAAGGCAGTGTAATTGCTCCCCATATAAACATATAGTGATAATGCACTTAGTGTGCATTTTTGCCTTATATGGAACTTTAGACTCCCACCACTATGGGGAGGTCCAATATGTGGAGGTAGTGTTTGAGGGTGGTGCACTTGTTTACCATACAAAAATGCACTGATCACATGCTCAGTGTGTGATAGTGCCTCATGTGGAACATTGAACCGGTAGACATATGAAGGGATCCATAATTTGGGGGTAGTGCATGAGGATAGTGAGCTTGTTCTCCGTAATAAAACTACACTGATTAAGAAATCAATGCATGATTTTGCCTTGTATGGGATGTTGGAACCCCACCACTATGGAGGGGATCCAGTGCATGGGAAACGTGTATGAGAGCAGTGCGCTCATTTTCCATATAGAAACACAATTCTCACGTATGTATTGCATAATTTTCTATTGTATGGAACGTTGGACCCCCACTCTGAGGGGGGGGGGGGGATCCAGTGCGTGGGGGTAGTGTATGAGGGAAGTACGCTTGCTCTCCATACAAAACACACTAATTATGCACTCAGTTTGTGATTTTGTCTTGTGTAGTACCTTGCAACGCCACCACTATGAGGAGGTCCAACTTGTGGGGGTAGTGCATGACGAGAGTGTGCCCGTTCTCCACACAAAAGTATTGTGATCACGTATTTAGTGCATGATTTTATTTTCTGTGGAGTGTCGGACCTCCACTCCTATGGGGAGGGGGTTCCAGTGTGTGGGGATACTGTATGAGGGCACTGTGTTCGTTAAGAACAAACAATAGTCATGAAATTAGTGCCGAGTGTATTTTTTCTTATGTACAATGTTGGATCTCCACCCCTGTGGGAGGGGGTCCTGTGCATGGGGATATTGTACAAGGATAGTGCACTCGTTCCCCATAAGAAATGCACTAACCACACACTCAGTGTGTGATTGTACATTACATGCAACATTGGATATCCATCCCTGTGGAGGGCTCCAGAGTGTGTGGTTAGTGTATAGGGACAATTCATTTGTTCACCCTAACAAAAATGTACAGACCACGCTCTGAATGTGTAAAATTGTATCATATAGAATGTTGGACCCCGACCCCTATGGGGGGTCCAATGCATGGAGGTAGTGTATGAGGGCAGTGCCCTTGTTCCCCATATATTTAAAAAAAAAAAAACCGGTCATACACTCAGTGCGTGCATTTGGTTTTATGGAACGTTAGACCCGCATCCCTACTGGGCTGAACAGAGTGTGGAGGTAGTGCATGAGGGAAGTGCACTTGTTCCCCATACTTCAATACACTGAACGTAACCTCAGTGGGTGATTTTTTCTTGTATGGAACGTTGGATCCCCACCTCCATGGAGAGCTTAAGTGTGTGGGGATAATGTGTGAGGCTAGTGCACTGATTCCCCATGCAAAAATACACTGATCAAGTGCTCATTGCATGATTTTTTCTTCTATGGGATGTTGGACCCCCATCCCTAGGGAAGAGTTCAGTGCGTGGGGGGATTTTTTGAGGGCAGTGTGCTTGTCCCCTTGTAAAGATACGCTGATCACACATTCAGTGCATAAAAAATCCTGGAACCTTGTATTGAACATTGTATGCAACATTTTTCAGAACTACAATATCTGGTGCATGCACTAGTATGGTACATTTCACTTTTAATGTACTTTCTTGCTGCGAGTGTACTAGATGATCGCACTGGAAACCTAGTGCATGAAACAAAAATAATTGGGCATACTGTATTGATGGCTACATTCGTTCAAAATAATTACTTTTTTTCTCCCATCTGTTCCTCGAAAACTTATGGCTAGTCTGTCACTTGTAAAATTCATTATTCAAATTCGGTTTTCGCTCATTGTGATCTTAATAAAAATATGGTTAAACATGGGTTCAAGCATGGTGAAGAAAAATTCGCTTCATGAATCTAAAACCAAAAACAATGATACATGTTCAATTCCGCCTTGAACAAGAGACGGACAGAGAACATCGGCACGCATCCCATGGGAGACGGGCAGTAGACATTGAACGACTGCGCGACATCCACTCCATGTACGGACGCGCATTCGAACTTTGAAAGTTTGAACTTCATGTGTCCGAAGGGTCAACCTCGTGTGGCACACCGGACCTGAACTAGTGGGCGAAATGGAATGTCCCGTTTATCAAGGTACCCCATGGAACGGGCACCTCAGAAATAAAAAAAGTGGCAAAACTAGGAGAATATAACAAACACTAAATTGGCATCCTAAAATTGAATGTACGAATGTACCCATCAGTACGGTATATCAAGTAGTTGGAGTTCAAAGCTGAGAAGGCCGGGTCAGCAAGTGAGAACGCAGGCTGTACACAGGATGTGCAGGAGGTCATGACATGGTAGATGGAGTTTCCTGGAATCTGGAATGAGATGCTCGGCAGAGATCTAAGTGCGACTGAGAGTCCGGCTGACGCAATCATGACGTGAATTTCAGAGGAGAGGATGAGAATGAGTGTTAGGCTGATGCGCATAGCCATGAAGGAGGGGAGTAGAATGCCAAAGATGGTATGTAGAATGATGGGACCCAGTATGGTGCTGACCATTCAGACCCGGGTGGTGGCATCACATGCCATGCCATGCTTCCAAAGAATTTACAGCGGAAAAAACAACCGTGAGAAAAATGGAAGAACCTAATTGCGGTCCCCTTATGACACATGAAGGGTCGCTGTGTGCTTGGGTCACAAGCTGGACCAAAAAAGGGTCTCCCAAGGTACTGGGACAGAACCTCGAGTACCTGGGTCTTGCCCAAAATGGGTAGATATTCATCCGGTTTGGAACAGAGGGAAAGAAACAGATAGAAACCTATGGCAGATGGAGAAGATTTCCCATGTATCCTGGTGCCAATCCTCACAAAATCATGTCTCTCGTAGGTTCATGGGAGACCCGAGTTTGGATGTGGACAAGAGACACCCCATGAAGCTTGTCCACATCCCATAGGCAACAGCCCCCAAACTTCTGGATGTGGACAAGAGAGAATGTGGAAGAGAGGTAGGAAAAGAAAGGAGAGAGAGAAAAGAAATTGAAGAAAAAAAAGAAAAAGAAGAGTAAAAGGAGAAACACCAAAGGTCATTGCAGCCCTTGTAACAGTGGCCATTGGTTAGGTGGATCTGAATTCACCCCAATCTTCTTTTTTTTTCTTCATTGCAAGCAAGGTGCTTGCCTGAAAATGAGCTCGCAGTCAACAAACTCATTGGTCGATGACCTCATTGACCACAAGCCAGTCTGCCACTGCAAATGGTCGGGTCAGTGAGTGGCGAGTGCTGCGGTGAATATGCAACCACCAGAAAGCTGTGCTGCAGGTTCCTAAAAGCTGCAAAATCTTTGCCGCTGCTGCCATTTTCCACAGAGACAGAAACTTCAGTCACTTTGCATCAATGTTGCTGTTGCTCCTGCTGTTTGCTTCTGGTGCTGCTGCCACTGCTTGCAACACGATTCTGCTGCTGCTACTGCTGCTGCTGTTTCTAGCAATTGCTGCTGATTTATGCTACTGCTGATGATGCTGTAGTCATCTTTGGTGTGGTGACAGAAGATGCACAGCTGTTGTTGTTGCGCCAGCTGCTGCAGCCACTGTTGGTTGGCGTGGCCTTTGAGAGTAGCACCTTATGCATCTTCTGCTACTGCCAAATGCAGCAGCTGCAAATTCTGCAGTTGAGTGTCATAGCTGCCACTGCTACGGAAGAGTGTGATTGTAGTTGATGCTTCTGTAGCAAAGTGCATTTTCTGCTGCTGCTGCTGCCAGAGAATGCAGCAGCTGATACTGCCGTGGCTAATTGCAGCTGCTGCTGCAACTTGCGGATGTACCTTTCTGTCATGGCTGAGAATGCTATGACTATGGCTAAGACATCCACAGAAGAGTGCAGGTGCAACTTAGATTACAGCAACTTGTGCAAATGCTGGTTCTGCTGCTGTATTGGCTCAGAGTGGCGCTGTCATCTCGCAGCTGCAGTTGCGTGCGCTGATTATTGCTGCCAAGAAGGTAGCCGCAGTAAGGGAACCTGCCAAGAACTTCTGGCCGTGCTCCGCCTCCGTCCCTACTGGAGGACTGAAAAAAGTGAGCCCGTGGCTCAAGGTATCCACGTTGCCAGGAACTGTATGCCCCACCCATCCCAGCTAAGTCAAGCTTAGACATCTCTGCTGCTGCTACTTCTCCATGATTTGTGATGGGGCGCATAGCTGTAGTCTCTCTACAGCTCTGATACCATGAGGGAATGAATGAATACCTTTAGTAAAATTCTGTGTGAGAGGATACGTTGCAAGGAATACAACAGATAGACGGTTCTAGGAAAGGTGCAGCAACAGTAAAGAAGAACATGAAACTACAAGACTTAGTGAAACAGAGTGGAGGAGTGTGTATCATACCAATGCCTCCCCTCTTTGTAAACGTGCGTGCAACTGCGAAACACATTTGCCAAGCTATTCAAAATCTTACCTAGCTGCTCCCAAACACAAACCAACACAATCCTGGTAGCTGTATGAGCTGCTAGGTTGTCCACATGACAATCCAAAAGATGCAGCAGATGCACAATGAATAGATCTTCACAGTGTAGAAAACAAGCTACAAATACAAGGTCGCCGAGAAAATCCACCCAAAAAATTTGGATACCAAGAAAAATTTTTAAATGCATGAGAGTGTGCAAGGTGAAGCTAGAACTGTAAGAGTAGCTGTTGACCACCATGCAGTGCCTGCAAGTGAGCGGCATCAAGTCCACAGGTCACCGGGACTGACACAATAACATTATATACTGCCAGGAAAGCGAAGCTTGAGAATGGCAGATTTCCACATCTCTTTGATGGGATACAAGCTTAGCCGGTTGGGTTTATGTTATGTGAAGTTCTGTCCTTGTAGCTATATGGCCAAGCTGAGGAGGACATAATAACTCACATGAAATTCGGTGACCACCCAATCCTTTTTGGCTGCTTGCTTCATCGTGCACTGTGTCTCCACGAGCTTGTGAAGTATCTTGTCCCATACTCTGTGAAATTATCACCATTGGATGTAAAATTCCAGTACCCTACAGACAGTTCATGGAAAAATCTGAAAAATCTCACAAAAAATACTAATTATCAGTGAATGTTTATTTTTTTTTGGGTCAGGACGTTCACAAATTCCTCAAAACTTCAGTACACTAAGATGTATTTCTCCTAATGCTGAAGCTCACAATCCACCCTCGGAGGGAAAATTGCTCGCGATAAAGTGTTCAGGCGTTTCACGTGCGGACTGAAACTGTTCAGACGTGCATGCACCAGAATTCAGCGATGTGACTAGGAAGGGGCAAACAGAGATTGAATGAATGAAATGTAACTTCTCTTTCACACAAGGCAGATTTTATGTTCACTCATGTCACGAGTGTCACTAAAACATTAAATCTCAGAAAAATCTCACCGGTAAATTCTGTCGATAGAGTGTGTTGCTTGAACTCCGCAAGCCTACCAGAGATGCAGGTAGTTTGTTGTTGACCCCTTCAAAAAGGAATTTTTCCCCTAGGTTTGGAGGTCACGGAATTGGATGCGAGCCCGGCGGTTGGTAGCTTGACCATCCAATCAATGCCATGTGGCCCACACAGGGTTCAGAGATTCTTCTTGAGCGTCTGATTGATCCACTTGGTCTACCCGTTAATTGGAGGATGAAACAATAAATGCATCTGAATGCCATAGAAAACAATCCATTCCTGCCTGAATCTTCTGGTGAATTTTCCATCTCAAATTTTCATGATGGAAGAGCAAACACTATGTATTCAGAAGAGAATTTGGAGAAAAACCGTGATGTTTCCTCAATGGTGAAAGCCATCATAACCGTCAAGATAAAGTACAACAAATCCTCAAGAATCATTCAAACATCAGTAATATTACATCAAACCCTTCCAGAGTAACAAGTAAAGTTGCCAAAAATTCCATGGAGATGTCAGACCCTAGATTTTTAGGTAGTGGAAGCTGTTGAGGAAATTCTGGAGGTTTTGGTTTGACCTATAGCGATGGCACATGTCATATGACTTACAGTAGTTTTAAACTTTGGTTTACATCTTACCCCACAAGTAGTTCTTTGCTGGGTTGTTACATGACTTGGAAAGTGAGTTTCCATCACCCTAGTGTGTCCCACAGGATTTTAGCAGACTAGGTGAGAAAACCTGCTCTATTTTGGGCACATCGGTTTAGATGGAATTTCAAAAATTTAACAAGGGTGACCAGCGCGAAGTTTCTGGTGTGGTGGAATGTTTTTTGCAAGCGTGCAAGTTTGTGCGTGAGTTATGCTGTTCTTGTCTTTGTGTAGACGGCATCCTTGATGAACTTGCACAATGATGCATAGGGGAAGAGGTGTGTGGGACATGCTGGGAATGATGAAGGGGCCATTTATTTGGGGTGTATTTAGAGGTAATCTACAATAGAAAAATAGATATGGGATTTGGAGTGAAATGTGAATTCATTGGCTGTTGGATCTATGTCAGGAAATATGTCATGAAGCTTGTG
This sequence comes from Penium margaritaceum, assembly GCA_023375785.1. Classification (NCBI taxonomy): domain Eukaryota; kingdom Viridiplantae; phylum Streptophyta; class Zygnematophyceae; order Desmidiales; family Peniaceae; genus Penium; species Penium margaritaceum. The sequence continues at coordinate 181,847 of SZWC01002609.1, forward strand.
ATGTTCTAGTACAAGGGCAAGTGTGTGGTCTATTGCACCAGAGGTTGCAGAATCCATTTGTGATGTGGCACTATTGAAGTCTCCCACTAAGACCTGAGGTTCAAACACAGCCATTGCTTTCTGAATCATGTACCAAAAGCATTGACGCTGTGTGAGGGGGCATAGATTGCTGTGATTTTCAAATTCACACTTGAATAATGCATTGTGGTATTTGTGAGGCACCCGCCTTGCTTTCATTGACATTGAAGGTGGAAGGGCTTGCTACTTGCGGCCAATGTACAGGAAAAATGTAATGTGACTGCATTATTCTTTTTTGGATTTTTACAGAAAATGAAGGGGGAAGAAAGCGAGCAGCTTTGTGTTTTGAAGAAGTGCATCATTGGGAGTGAGAATATCTGGCTTCACAAGGAAGCATTTCAGCTTCTCAATGTTTTCCGAGATTGTTCAAGCCATTGCAGTTTGAGTGAAGGATTTGGAGAGAGTGGGATGGAGGGGGAGGGTTAGACTGCATCATTTTGCCATGGAAAAAGTGGGGAATTGTCAAAAAGAACAGGGACAGGGGTATCAGGGTATTTTTCTTTTCATTTCCTTTCTGTAACTGCGGATGAAAAGGGAGTCGGTGGACTTGCCATTGGAGATAAATGATGTCACAACTGCTTGAGGGCTGACCACAAAGAGCCATTTGTTGTTTTCTTGAGTGGAAGAGCTGTCGTGATGGTGGTTCTTAGAGCTGGGCTGGTTTCTCCATTAACGTGAGTGTGTAGGGTTAGGGAAACGACAGTCATGGCATTCTCCTGGAATGAATTTCAGGTCATTGACAGGATTCCCTTGAGGTTTTCTCTGGGATTTGCATGGGAAGAGGGAGGGAGGGGGGGGGGGGGGGGGGGGGGGGGTGATGGGGGTCCCTCCGTAGCTGCTGGTGTGAGGCATACTGACCTAGTTTCAGTTTTTCATTCGCAAGATTTCTCATCTTTTTTTTCATTCTGCCATCAGATGGAGGACAATGCGTTTGGCTAAGTGGATCTTGAGGTTTTGGGCGAATTCCATCAGGTGGGTCCTGGAGTTGTAAATGTGGTCTGCAAGTTTCCCGAGGCTCTTCCTCTGAGCGAGCTTACAGCCACGGAAGATTCAGATATGGTAAGGTAAAAACCATCTCCTTGTTCTCCTTCACGTCCGTGATCAGCTGGAAGTCCTTGAAATTACCCACTGTTTGGAATGGAACAGATTTAAGGGGAAGTTCCGAAAAAAAGTGGCACATTTAGTTCGGTTTGGTAGGACTAGGGAGCTGGGGAGGAGGGATCAAGAGGAAATCTGTGGGAGGGAGGGAGGGTGAACATCAGAGAGCCTGAGCAGGTGAGGGGGGAGGGTTGGAGGAATTTGACACATAGTTCAGGATGTAGAAAGCATCAATCTTGTAGTCAGAGATAGCAGCAGGGCGGCGGCGCTCCCAGATGAAGAGGTGGTGATTGGAAGTGAGGTACTTTTGGCCACAAGGGTCACACTTTTGAGTACAGAGGCTTACCAGCATGGGCTTAGCAATTAGGGAAAATCAAATAGCTAGCAGCATGGTTGTGAAAAATGAGTCCCGGGGGTGTGGCCTCACAGTAGCCTTCAGGGTGCCATTTCTGGCACTGTTGAGGGGATCCTTGTGAAGGTGGAGGTGCAGGATGATGAGGAAGAGGGGATATGGATTTTCTTTGAAAACTTTCTTGAAGTCATTTTTTCTTGAATCTGCCTTGTCTGTAGAGATGGACAATGAAAATGTCTGCTCGGAACTTTTGTCAGAGTTTGTCAAAAATATTGACGATGCTGTCAGAGGAGTGGCTGGTGGCAGCAGTGAGGTGTACAAGAGTGAAGGGGGGGGGATGCCCTCCAACTAACTGAGGAAGGAATTGGAAATCATGGTTTGGTATGGTGAGAGGGTTTGGGAAGGAAAGATAGGCCAGGTGGCTGGCTGCTGTTTCTAAGGCTGGTGAATGGAGGAGTCACAGGACCTGGTTGTGGAGGGCCACCCTGATTGGTAGGATATCTGTAAGCTGCCATTGGGAGATGGGGGGTGAGGGGCTGGTTGGACATGGGGAAGGTTCGGGGGGGGGGAGGGGGGAGGGGGAGGGCCAGCTGAGTCCCAAGGGTGCTGGGTTGGAAATGGGGATGCACTCCAAGGTCCAATTTTGAGATTGCATTCATGTTAGGGGATGATGCAGTGGAATCAATTTCAGCGTCAGAGGGAAGACCGCATTTGCGGGATGTGAGTGACTGCATCAACGTTTGCAATAAAATCGGGGAACGCTGTGGACACTTGCAGGTTGCTGGCCATGGCGGTTGATTTTTTGGTGGGTGGAAAGGACAATTGTGCCCCTTCACATAGGGGGCCTCTCAGATCCTGGTGGATGAGGCCAAGTAAATGCAATACTGAGGGACGAGGGGGAGGAGAGGTCCTTTCCATGAGGGGAAAGCATGGACTGAGACTTCAGCTTGGACTGGGGGGAGATGGGGGTTGGCGGCGATTGGGGTGGGAAGGGAGGGTTTGAAAGGGAGGAGGGGTGGGGAGTTGGATCTGGAGGAGAGAGGGAGCCTTGGAGCAGCGAGCATGTGGGACTGAAAGGGCATCACTTGTGCTGAAGAATGGTTGTTGAATCACTCAAAATGATGGAGTACATATAGAGCTAGAGCTTGGGCAAGTCAACCCTCTCACAAGCCACACCACTTAGCCATGGAGGCTAAGGCTCACACACTAGAGTCCACAATCTCACACAAGGGAGGAAATCAGCCTAACAATCAGGCTGACCAGTCACACACGACCTAGAGAGCTAGAGAATGCTCTCATGGCACACTCCTAGTGATCACATCACCCACAAACCCATGGAGAATCGTCATGTGTCCATGGCTAGCACACAAGGATCTCACCTCACCTAAAAAGTAAGGAGAGGTACCTTTATCCTAGTCAGCACACTCTGACAAGGCAATCCTAAGACCAAGGATCTTTTTGGATATTTCTCCCATCAGGTCTTGACCCTGGACCTCTTGCCTTTTTCTTTTCTCAGGCTAAGGCATGGAGCCATCACCAATGGCCGCCCAGACATCGGCGGTCCATGACCCCGGAAACTTCGAAAATTCATATCTCCCAATCTAATCGTTGGATCGGCCTGAAACTTGGACCGTAGATAATTTGCCACCTGATCTTTCCAATGGTGAAGTCGGATTGACGATCGGAGCAGATGTCTGGTAGTTTCCTGGAACTTGCTCCTGTGGACTTGAAACTGAGCCGGATGGCTCCTTTCCCAACAATCTCCCACTTTGCTGCACTCAGAGTGGGCTGAGTCCACACGCCTTCATGTTGAACTGCTGCTTCTCACAGGTCACTGGCTTGGTGCAGAAATCAGCGACCTACTTGCTTGTTGGAGTAAAATCCAGCTTGATAGCACCCTCCTGCATCATGTGCCTGATGAAGTGATATGCGATGTCAATGTGCTTGGTGCGTGCATGGTGCTCAGGATTCTTGGCGAGTGCGATTGCGCTTTGGTTGTCGACGCGCACAGGAACTGGAACTGCTGCACTCCCATTCATCTCCGCCATGAGACGTTGAAGCCAAACTACTTCCTTCGCTCCAAAACTGAGAGAGACGTACTCAGCTTCTGTGCTTGAGGTGGCCACGACCACCTGCCGCTTGCTGCACCAGCTGATGGCCCCACCATTCATGAGGAACACATGTCCAGAGATGGACTTGCGGTCCTCAGGGTTTGAGGCCCAATCTGCGTCTGTATAGCCGATGATGTTGTTGTCGTTGCCGTTGTACGTGATGCCGATGTTGATGGTTCCAGCAAGGTAGCGGAAGATCCGCTTCACTGCCTTCTGGTGCTCAGGTCCGGGGTTCGCCATGTGCTGGCTCACAGCACTCACAGCCTGTGCGAGGTCCGACCTGGTTGCCACCATCAGGTACATGAGACTGCCGACGGTGCTCTGGTACTTCTGTCGCTCAGCTGCATCCGCTTCTCCATTAAAGCTCACGAGGTACTGCCGCATCTCCAGCGGCGTGCCGATGGGTTTAGCCTCTACCATGCCGAACCGCTGCAAGACATCCTTGATGTAGCGGCTCTGCTACAGCGAGAGGGAGCGTGATTTGCGGTCACGCGTGATCTGGATACCGAGGAAGTATGATGCCTCCCCGAGATCAGACATCTGGAAGCGCTCTTGCATGGCCTCCTTGAACTCTTGCAGTGCAGACATGCTGTTGGAAAGAAGGAGCATTTCATCCACATAGACAATGATGATGAGGATCTCATGCTCATGCTGCCAGCGATACACGCTGTAGTCACACTCGCTACGCTCAAACCCCATGCACTGTAGCGCCGCATCCAACTTCTGGTTCGAAGCACGCGACGCTTGCTTGAGGCCGTACAGCGACTTTTGCAGCGTGCAAACCAGGTGCTCCTGGCCATCCATGACGAACCCCTTTGGCTGCTCCATGTAGATCTCCTCCTCCAAGTCACCGTTCAATAATTCCGTCTTGACATCCATGTGGTGAATCTCGAAGTCCTCAGCTGCTGCATAAGAAAGGAGCGTGCGCACAGAGGCAAAGTTTGCAACAGGAGCAAAGGTTTCCGTGTAGTCGATGTCTTCCTGCTGCGAGTAGCCCTTGGCGACCAGCCTCGCCTTGTATTTTTCCAGGTTGCCATCTGCTCCCCGCTTCTTCTTGAACACCCACTTGCACTTGATCACCTTGCGTCCAGGTGGACGCTCAGTCAGCTCCCACGTGCCGTTGTCCAGCTNGCCTTGTATTTTTCCAGGTTGCCATCTGCTCCCCACTTCTTCTTGAACACCCACTTGCATTAGATCACCTTGCGTCCAGGTGGACGCTCAGTCAGCTCCCACGTGCCGTTGTCCAGCTACGACTGTATCTCTTGCTGCACGGCTTGCGCCCAATCTGCTGCATCAGGTGCAGCCATGGCCTCCTTGTATGACGCTGGCTCATCTGAATCTGCTACAACTGCGACGTTCATCTGCTCTGGTTTCTGTAGCATCCAGAAATGGCCGCGCTCACCAGGCTTGTAGCGCACCCTAAGAGGATACCTGTGACCTGGTGCTGGAGCGTTAGCGGGCGGCTGGTGCGGTGCTGCTGGCACAACTGCTGCTGCTGATGGTGCGGCATCTTCTTCCTCTACTTCTGCCGATGAGGCCGCTATATCTGCTGCATCAGACATGGGAGAATAGACTGGTTCTCCCACTGTCATAGTGGAGGAAGGATCAGGAGAGAGTGGGTCAGGAAGGATATCTGCTCCCACTGCCTTGTCAGCTGCTGGTTCTACTGCCTCTTCACAGACAATGTTGGTGCCGATGACGTTGCTCTCGTTGAAGACGACATCCCTGGAGATGATGACGTGGCCTGCATCCCTCTCGTAGAGGCGATAGGCCTTGCTTGCCATGTCATAGCCAATCATCAGCATCTGCGCGCTCTTCGCGTCCCACTTCTGCCGCTTCTCCTTTGGCACGTGCATGTGTGCCAAGCTGCCAAACGCGTGAAGATGACCCACGCTCGGCTTCTTGCCGAACCACGTCTCGTACGGCGTCATCTGCTCCAATGCCTTAGTTGGACTGCGGTTCTTGATGTACACCGCAGTGCTCACGGCTTCGGCCTAGAAGTCGTATGTGAGCCGAGTCGTGTGAAGCATGGAGCGTGCCGACTCAACGATAGTGCGATTGGCGCGTTCTGCTACACCATTCTACTGCGGCGAGTATGGCGCAGTGCGCTGCGCCTTGATGCCGACTACTGCGAGGTAGTCCTGGAACTCCTTGCTCAGGTACTCTCCATCGCGGTCGCTACGCAACGCCTTGATCTTCTTACCAGTCTGGTTCTCCACCATTGCCTTGAACTCCTTGAACCTGTCAAAGCACTGGTCCTTGGAAGCAAGGAAGTACACATCAGTGTAACGGCTGAAATCATCAATGAAGGTAGAAAATACCTAGAGCGTCCAAAGCTCTGGGTCTGCATCGGGCCACATAAGTCTATGTGGACCAGCTCCAGCACCTCCTTTGCACGCTCCCCTGCTCCAGAGAACGCCTCACGATGTTGCTTCGCTTCCAAACAGCCAATGCACAGCTGCTGCTCAAAGTTGGAGATGGTGGACAAGGCACGCACCATCTGCTTCGTTTGAAGCTGCTGCAAGGCCCGCATGCCGATGTGGCCATAGCGTGCATGCCAGATCTCCCCATCTGTTGCCTGCACCACTACTGCAAGACTCTGCCCACGCGGGATCTTGGTCGCCCCCAGCAGGCGGTACATGTCGCCCTCCTTCACCGACCTGGCCAACTTCTCTCCAGTATCCTTGTTGAGGATGTAGCCATAGTCATCGTCAAAGACGACGCGTAGACCTGTGTTGGTGAGAGAGGAGACTGAGAGGAGGTTGAATGCAGCATCAGGTACATACAGCACGCCATGGAACACTCCCACTTCAATGCCACGCGGGGTCTCCAACCACATCTCCACAATCCCAATCCCCTCAGCATACACCACCCGATCATCACCCATAGCGATAGGACGGGGAGGGATGGACAGCAGCTG
>SZWC01002609.1:210426-225253 GCA_023375785.1 Penium margaritaceum
AGGAGACGCGATAGGAGGAGAGATAGAAGTAGAGGGAGGAGGCGAGGGTGACGTTGCGGGTGGCAGGCTAACGGGCGGTGGAGATGTGGAGGTTGGTGGTGGCGAGGGCAGCGGCGGAGGGGACGGTGGAAGTGTAGGTGGTGGTGACGGTGGAGGGGGAGGTGAGGATGGCGGAGGAGACCGCGGAGAGGGCGGAGGGGAGGGCGGCGGTGAGCTTTGGAAGGGTTTCCCTTGCGCTTTGGGATGTGGCGATGGAGGGGGCGGGGAGGGGCGGGGTGGTGGCGACGGAGGGGGGGAAGAGAGCGTGAGTGGGGGTGGAGAGGATCTGGCCTCGACTATGAGAAGGGAGAAAGGGCGCAGGCCTGGAAAGTTCGTCGAAACTCCCCAGCGATCGCTCTCCCAGGTTGGGAAGGCGATGGCCGAGGCCATGAGGAGCGCGACGACAAACGACGCGCGTGGGTTTTGCGCGGAGGACAGTGCGCCAAAACGACGCCTGAAGGTAATCGCCATGGTCGCTGGACGAGGACAAAGTCTGACGCTGACCTCCAGATCGAGCGTGGTGATCGCTGGGTTGTGTCGGGACGGAAGCCAGACGCAGAGTTGGCGAATGGCGGCGTCAAGTTTAAAGGATCCGAAGCACCACACCGCAGTGTCTCAAACCGTGCGGTTTGGTGACTCACGCGCTTGCAGGCTGGCTCTAGTGAGCACAACGGGTCGGGCGCGTACCCCACTACATGCACGACTCGACCTCCAGCTGCGATGTTTGTTCTTCCGGGCCTACAGCTGCTCGGGAAGAAGCAGCCAGTTGTTGAAAAGTCAAGTGACTTGCGTCCAACCCACTTGCACGCCCATGTGCTTTGCACCTGGGACTGCAGACTCTAATGTTTTTCTTTGTTTCCCGTGGCACTGCGAACCGCCGCCAAGCGTGCTGTTCCATTGTGGGGCTGAGGAAAGCAGATGATTTTGGGAGGAAGAGTTGGGGCACTCCCCTTGCCTAGCACCACGGCAGTTAGGGGAAAGATGGCAGCGGCCAATTCTGGCCCTGAAACTTCGCGAATGCTGAACCGCGATACTGAGCCGTCCATTAGCACGAAACTCAAACGTCGTCGTGGTCGCCATGTTGAGGTCAATGAAGCCCGTTGAGCCGGCCACGACGGCAGTAGCAGACAAATTCGCCAGCTTGTGGTCACAGGGCCCATCAGAGAAACGAGGAGGCGCTAGACGCCATTTCGGCGTTCGCAACTTCTCAGTCTGCTGCTTCTCTGAGGACAGCCGAAACGGGTTTTGGTTTTGCAACATAGGCAACTTTGCGAGGTACCCCGCCTTTCTCATTCACGTCTCCCGTAACCCCAACTTAAACAAACATATCCCCATCCATCCAGTTTTTCAGATACAAAATGCCGTTTCAAGCCGAAACGGGTTTTGGTTTGCAACCTTCGCCCATGTAGAGAGGAAAACACTAGAAACGGAAACAAACTCCGAAAATATCAAAAACTTAGCTCAACGCAAAAGCAATAAGAAAATACAGTGAAACACAAGCGAAGCCACAACAACCATCACGGGTTTTGAACAAATGAAACATCAATTGAAATTCTTCCATACCAAAACAACAAGAAACGGAAACTTTGTAGAGCTAATTAAGCAATTCATTCCACATCCAAAGCTCTAGAATACTTGTACATTCAAAGTGTTGACTTGTGTCATCCATGAGCTTCAAACAATTCAGAATAAGAATCTCTCAAATAAGGCTCGCAAATATGTAAAAATGAACAAGTGATTTTTTTAATATCCTAAACCATAGCATGTGCATTACACATAGTTCATAATTCACACAAATAAAACTTATTGCACTCTATGAAGAAATTAACAAACACGACATGAATTGCATTTGAACCAATGTAATGATTTTTTAATCGAGAAAATTACCCCAGAACAAATACTTTTAAAACATTTTTAAATGAGGTGAATACCTCCACATAGAAAAATCTTTCCTCTAAGGGAAAACAGCATGGTAAAGATTCATATCCATTAAGAATTAGATGAATCTAAACTCTAAAACTCGAAGCGTTAACAATTATCTAATAAATGGTTCTCCAAAAAATTATTACGTTGAATTGTGTAGACCATTTCGGAGCTTCACTTAACATTAGGCATCATAAAAAAGTTCCTCAACAAAAAATGAGACTATATTTTGACTAAAGACTTATGTTTCTTAACTCAAATATGTTACAAATATGCTAATAAACTCTAACTATTCAGGATTTTCATGTTTACAATGTTTGTCCTTACATCCTAGCGCGACCACACCTGCTTTATGTGGCTTAAGAAGATCTAATCCGAATCTCTGCCTCACTAAATATTGGGTCCATCATGCATTTTCCACTACAGGAAAACACCACACAAAAATTAGTCAGCAGGGAATCCATGATGAATATTTGTGTCGGTTCTTTCAATTATCACATTGATGAGTGGTTTTGGGAGATGGAAATACATAAAGATGTAAATTGTCATGTTTGAAACAAATTAAAATGCTCCAAGGGTGAAACATGTACTAAAAACGACATTACAACATTAGAAAAAGTGTAAATTGACAAAACAATCCGAATTAAGGCTTTTCCTCATGCGAGGTGTCATACTCCACATTACTTCAAATATCCAAATGAACTTAGCTCCACGTTGACGAAGGATGCAAACATGGTTGCGGTGGTTGAAGTTTTATGCGGACCTCAAGGGTTGGAAGGGTTGCTTCTATGCCCAAATGACCCATGCCATGAGAGCTTAAAGAAGAATCAAAATCTCAATTTGTTTCGTGACTTGCCTCGCCACCCTTGCCATAGAAACGATGATTTGAACTTAGTATTTTGTTCTTACACGATCTATGGTAACAATCCTACGTTAGCATTGATAAAATTTACAGAAGGTGGATCATTCAATGTGGATTTGAATCCAAAAGGACAAGGAGTGGACAATGGAATCCGGAATGTATGTGGGAATTTATACAAAAGATGGAGAAGCACATGAAGAGTTCCCCAAACCAGCTTCTAGGATTGACCCACAAGTGTCGAATTTTGGACCCACAAGGCGCCCGCCCTGGATTCCTTGACACTACGTTTCGAAACCGGACATAGAGCAAACTACTTGTAGCCACTAGCTTGCACTCAAGAAGGCACAAAGCTTAATAGGAGTTTGTCCTAAGGAAGTAGCTTATAGGAAAAATATGGAGGCATCAGAAGATATTTGATGATAACCAAAGGCATATCAAGGCATATGCTAATCGGCAAAGGCATGTCAGAGATTTTATGGAAAATATTGAATGAGCCCCTTAAGTAGTCCTCGGAAACCATCCCTTGAGGCTCTTGCCTTGGAGGTTGTACGTAGTTTCATAACCACCTAGTGGGTTACATAACCACCCCTCTCATCCAAGAGTCACTTAGAAGACAAAAGTGTTGAGATTTTCCCGCTTTTGATGGCCGGGTTTGGCTAAAATTCATATGATAGTTTATTTCATCTAATTTGGAAGGAAACAAAATCACCATCGTATATGGAGGGAGGCAAGTTTTTAATCCTTTCCCCCACAAGATTAAAAGGTGCCCTTTGGGGCCCTTTAGGGCTGACCCTTCAACTCTCAGTAAAGGGGTGGTTAATTGACAACCTCTAAAAACGTCTCAGAAATCCTTTAGATAAAACTATATTTTTAACCTCTAGTAGCACTTCAGTTGTTAGTACCCCTTCAGCTTACTGTTACCCTTCATCTTCCAGGTGACTCTTCAGCTGGCCAAGATGGTTATGTAACTAGTCAGGTGGCAAAGCAACAACCTAAAACTTTCAAGGCAAGAGCCTCTTAAGAGGCCTTTCCAGAATTACTTAAGGGGTTGAGTCCATTCATTCATTTTTGCCTTGACATGCATTCATTCATCGTCACATTTATTTTGATGCTTCAAGAGTCATCATCTTCAAGCCTCAACCTCTAACACTACAAGCTATTACACCAGGGAGTACCTCTTACAAAAGTTTACGCAGTTTTTAGTGCAAGCTAGTGTCTCTACAAGACGTGTGCTCTAATTCTAGTTGTACTACCTTAGTCTCAAGGCACCCGAGGTAGGCGACCAGTGGGTCTACAAGTCTACACTTGTGGCTACATCCTTGTAGCTGATTTAGAGAAGTTTTAATGAACTTATGCATGTGATCTACAAAGTCTTACAAATATTTCACTCTCCATTATGCTCGTCTTCCCTTCCATATTTTAGTCCAGAATCACCCATCCACCTTTTCCAAAGCTTGACACTAGCAGCTGAAGGCCCACTAGAGGTTGAAGATGTAATGGTGGCTCAAGGATCACAAAGAGGTTGCAAGGGTTTGAAGTGAGAGGTTGAACAACTACCATTTAGCTGGAAGCTTAATGTTCATATCCTTCTACAACCTACAAGAGCACCATAGATATTGTAAAGGCAGGATTCCACCTCTGTTTCCCTCTTTTTCAGGAGGTGAATTTTTGTTCCTCTAAAGCGCATACAATGCAGCTCAAATGGCATGTTAGCCAAACCTGGTCATCAAACTTAGGTAAATGACACGAAGTACAATGAGAAGTGATGTAAAAATCAATTTTAACAATTTCTAGGCTGCTAGCAAGGTAGCTGTTATAGCGAACTTTACCGTGAAGCTTTGACATGAATCAATTAACTGAGAACCTAGACCAAGGACTGAAGCGGGTGGTCAATGCATGTGTTCAAATATTTTGGCTAACCTAATCCGTCAACTTCACAATGTATCCTGGAATTTGGTGAAGTTTTTTCCTTAAATAAATTTCCCCCTTTAACATATAATGAATAAATACGTTCTAAAATAATTAAGTAATACACCAAACACAGCACGAATTCAACCACATGAAATATGTCTTGTTAATATGACAAAACGTAACCAAATAAATCATAATCAAGTAAATTTGCATCATTTTGTATGATAAATAACATTTCATCATGTAGTTCAGAACTCGAGACAAGGAATCATAAGGAGAAAAAAAATATATTACATATAGACAATAATTCAAAAACTCTTATTAGAACTTTATAGCCAAAATAATGTTATATTTAGTCAGAAGTCAAGAAATTGATTTAGAATAGAAATTAAATAAAATATCACCAACCTTCAGACCCTTCATATGAAGGCTGGTAATCATAAAGATAACCATTCTGAAAATCGAATTGTTTCATATGAATGCGAACTTTTCCCATTTGGTTATCAATGGAAACATTTCACAACTTGGTTTACAAGTACATATTTCTACCTAAACTATGGTATAACATAAATAAGACACATAACACTATGTATTTTGAGATTTTAATAAAGTTTTAGACATCGACGACAAATATTCCATGGAACTGAAGAACGTATAGAATTTAATTTCTAATTTGATCTGGTATTGTTTTATGTTAAAGGTTAAAAAATTATATATCAAAATTCGTTTTTACGCAACACTAATTCATTTTCTAACATAGTCCAATTCCACGTAAAAACAAATTCTTGCATACTGTTCAGATTGTAATCACATGAAGTTTTACTTTCTTATGGTTCCATGTTTCATTTTCCCTTTACTCGTGCGCATGCTAACCTTCATGATTCAGAAATCATTTCTTTTTCTTTTGAAATGTTTTTCTCCATGAGGGGAAAATAATCGTGAGCCCGTATAAAAACAATCCTCTTCAAATGGTTTATGTTCGTATGATTATCAATGTGCAACAATAAAGAAAGGAGTAAAGATACTTCTAGCATTCAACTCTAGGGTTTTGTTTATTTGTTCGACACCACATTATATTCACCACGTTTTTAATCATGATGTTGAATTTTTTTACAAATTGTCTTCACCGTTCATATTTTAAATTCGTGACCGTTCTTCAATTAAATTTAACATATTTAGAATTATTTGACACGACTCACTTTTCAACCACAATTCAGTAGAGAATAACACCTTCATTCAAGTTTAAACATAGAACTAGCCACAAATAGAGGGAAACATAATTTCATTATGAGACCATGTGGTTGTTTCTTTTAAATTCGAATCTCCTTACGAAAACCGTTTTCTTTTAAAGGTGAACATATGAAAAAACATTGGGACGTGCAGATTCTCATTGTTACTAGTTTCAGCTTCTTTGATTTTGACACGGAATTTCAATCTTTGTTATTTTCTAATTAAGCTGGGTAGTCACTCATATGTCTTATGGAGTTATTATTCCTTTTTTTGGATAATGTTTCAAATAAATAATCAGTTTAATCACCTAGCCAGAAATATTATGAATGATAATAATTTTAAATTTTGTTTTTCTCAACCTTGAATATATTTGAAGGTTATTATTGTATTTCTCCATGAGCACACGATTAATTTTTTATATTTTTTTTGAACGAAGTATCATGATTTCGAGTTTTTTATCCTAATAAATTAGTTTTTAAAATACAGTTCAATTTCCACAGCATTTATTATGATAAATTTTATATATTGAATTATATGAAATTTAAATCATTAAAATATATTTTATGATACTAATACTTTAAACGTATTATAATATTGATGTTCTTACATTTTCCCATAAATTTCACTGCATTTAATACATTTTTAATTTTTCAATTCACAATTGTTCCTCGTGACCCTTGAAAAAACTTTAACTTAATCAAGCCTTTTGGAGACAGAAATATCAAACATGAACGAATCTTATGCATCTCTCCACTAGCCAGATTCACCTTATTGAATGCCCCATATAACTATTTTTATGCAGTACATTCTTAGTAGTAAGAATCTTGTCTGAAGGTTCGTTTTCATTCATTTTAGAATATCTATAAAGACTAGATTTGTGCATAATTTTTTCTTGAATGTCTTAGAGGTCATTTTTGAATTAAGGTTCCTTTGTGAATTGGATGTTTCTAATTTAGCTATTTATTATCGCAAAATTTTAAAGGTTTACACTTGATGGAAAATGAAAATGAGGACACAAGTTTTTTTGGAATGTTTGAAGACTCCATTCGAAGATACTTAAAAGGGAAAAAAATCATTTTTTCAGGTATTGGTAAGTGTCCTTGCTTTGTTTGATTTAGGATTTGATTACTTTCCCTATTACCACCAGAGGAGTTTGACTCTATTTTCTTGGTAAGATAACATTTGGTCGTATGTGAATCTAAAGTAGTTCCGCCCAAGTTGTTTTAAGTAATATTCTTGTTATGGGATTCGCCGGTTGAGACGGTGTTTTGCATCACCGTAATGGCGCCAAACACCTTATTGCAGGCCATGATTGTATTTTACGTGAAAAACCGTGCGAAATGGACCCATGAACTTGGTCATTCAGTGTAGGGACGAGCAAGGTACGGCTGTGCAAGGGTTGGAGGCGCACCTTGAGAAAAATGGAGATGTAACGGTCCGATCCCGCGCACGACGGAGCAACTTTGTCGCCCACTACAGCCAAAACGCCCCTAGATGGACGCTTAGCCAATGAGGCAAGGTTCATTGAAGTCCATGGGCACTTCGAGATGGCAACTAGAGCTGCATTTGCAAGCAAGGGCGCTTATGGTGGTCGTGACCCCTTTTGGCCGTGTTTCCAGCAGTGTTTTCAACGATAGTCATGCACGACCATAACTTCACAAATGGAGGCATTATTTGGTGCATTGGAAAGCACGCGGCATGTAATATATGATGCATGTGTTATTTGCATGAATGCGCCTTGGTTGAGTGCTTCGAAGAGCCGAAGAGCTTTTGGCTAGCTCATAAGGACTTGTACATACGGAAGCGTATGGTTTGTTCTATGTATGCCAATCTTACCCAGAGACACTGTACATTGTATTGTATTCATCTATTAATTCTTAAGGATTTTTTCCTTTTATCAAATCTCCTTGTATTCCCAGAATTGCTTTACACACGTCCATTTGATCCTACAAGCCTTTTGTAGCGCACCTTGGTGCAAACGCCATCGATAGAGTCGCATAGCAGGAATCTGAGTCACTAACAGTGGTCTTGCTGCTAGGAGAGGGTTGTGCGACATCTTAAGGGTTGGCCCACACACCAAGGGGCCGAGGGTGGGAGGTTTATCCCAAGGGCTCAACGTGTGATCTTTACTTTGGGTGGCCCTCGGTGCACAATTGTTAATTCAAGTTTATAGCTCGGTTTTTTTTGTCCTTACAAATTGGGCTTGGAATAAATTTTAACTGATATTTACGAGGATTCAGGCTCTATAGGTCTAGGTTGGATTTTCTAGATGCTTTCTTAATGGATTAAATGGAACATTTGATACAGCTGCAACAAACGGCACAACATACCAACCTCTTGGAGACATCTCAATTTGCAACTTTTGACATTCCGTTGTAAAATGTGCAATTTTCATTATGCCGCCTTTGGCACCCCTAACCTACTCCAACTCCCCCATTCACTCCTCCCCCTCTGCGCCCTCCTCCATTTTCCCATGCCCCTCCATAAGCGACTCCAATCTTGGACTTTTGCCAACAAGGTATCGCTTACGTGCTATGGTCGAGGGACTTCGGCCATCACTTATGGGCTTGAAAGTTTGACTAGAAAAAGTGGGTGATGGCTGGCTGAGTCAACATCGTCACACCGCTCCACTTGGCTGTCGATGCATGTGATTACCCATAAGCGCCCATCAACTAAAAGGGTTGTTGGGGAGCTTATGGGTTGACATCATCATCGCAACAAACTAGCAAATGTTTATGAAAGCACCTGCTCTTCATTTGAAAAACACCTACATGTTCACACACCGACAAATGTCGCATTATCGGTTGACCCATTTTAAAATTTACATTTGAACTAGTGTTAGGAAACAATTGGTATTTTTATGCATCAGGGATGGTCGATGTTGTCACTGTGATGGCTAGTCAATTATCCAAGATTGTCCTTCTGATTAAATTTTGTAGTTCTCGTGCTTTTTCTGATCCCCATATAATGGCCATTAATCGCACTTGTGACCCCGGCTTGTGGCCGAGTCTCACGCCATCACTTATGGGCCTGGAAATTCAATGACAAGAATATGATTATGGCCCGGTATAGTTGTCTTTAACCCATTTCCCATCGAGATTTCCCCTACCGATGTTCACGCCAACGCCATGTCTTTGGTACAAAAGGATCGCAACGGATGGCGTTAGACCGTGATGCCGATGGACGTGTGACTGCTGATTAGCTTGAGGGAAGCATCCCATGTTACAGCCCATCGGCGCCCATCAGCGAAAAGGTTTTATGGGAGCTGATGGGATGACAGAATCATCGCATGAGACTTGCAAATGTTTTGAAAATTACCTGCCCTTTCATCAAATAACCCCTAACTTTATCGTTGAACCGAGAATGTTGCGTTACCAAATGTCCAATTGACGTTGAAAAATCGAATAGTTGGCGGCAAAGTTAAAGAGCTTTTACCCATAAGGGCTTGCTGATGGTGTCACTGTGATGGCCACAGCATCGCCCTCTATTAGTTTCCAGATTAAATTTCAGCGTTTCCGCGCTTTTTTTAACCCCCATCTTATAGTTTGAGGCCTCTGCCTATGTTTGGAAGCATCCGTCGCAGTGACAGACGCACGAGAACTGAGGGACGAGAGGCCACAAAATTTCCTCATGAACCAAGATAGAGAGATAGATAGATTATGTTTATCTTCGGAGCCCCTGCACAGGGAATGGACGGTGGCACAGAGCCACGTGTGGCAGTATTGTACAATAAGGACATGCATGGAGGACAACCATTGAGGGGGCATACATCTGTTAGCAAGCTGCATGAATTGGGTACGCGTAATACCCTGGACTGCACATGCCCAAACCAATTTGTGCTGGCGAAGGCGAAGTTAGGCCGGGGTCGGACATGCTTGCCGCTATGGGTTTTTTTGGGTCCGCTAGGGGTGCGGCTGGTAAACGCTGGAATCCATCGTTGAACGCTATCGGACAGTTCTTCGCACGTTTTGTTGGAGGACTTTCTTAGTCCACACAGCTCACCCTGCCTATCAATCATTTTCACCGCCGGTCAGAAGACCGGTGCAGGCGGTCAGGTCCGGATTATCTTTTCCCAACTGCGGACGAGCATCGAGCTTCCAACAATGGACGCTCACACGTGATTGGTGAAAACTGGGATTGTTGGGAAGATTCTGTTCAGCCATTGGTGCGCCGCGTGGGGCCCACGAGGATCGCTGAACACGGGAAGAACGAAGTCCTTCCGGACGGATCGACGTGGAGGGGCGAGCCATCGTACGTGGACGGCTTTCACGCTGAAACACCGCGGACAGGACCGACTGCCCATCGCTGGAATCCGTCGTTGAGACGGCCCAACGACGCATTCCAGCGTTTACCAGCCGCACCCTAGAACTGGCCATTTGACGGTTTTAAGATTCCAGGTCTACGGTTTCGAAGTGAGCAATGGCCAGTGCTCGCGCCTTCAGAAAAAACCCTTTTCGGCAAGCATTTCCGACCCCGTCCTCAGTTGAAGAAAAGAATCGCGGAAAGCATCGTCGAAATCCACAAATGTTGAAGAAACTATTTGCAAACCCTCCTCAAGTCGGAAACTCGGTTCGTATCCAGCCACTCCGGCCAAATCGGGGTGCTTGGCACTGGAAGTCCAGCCGTGGCCATGGTACCCGTGAAGGTGTACCATGACCTTCTCGTTCGAAGCGACAACTGCTTCCTACATGGAAATGAAGGGCTTCAGTTGCTCGTTGTTGACATGTGGACATCATGGCGGTGACTGTCCTCGGTGTCAGAGGCTAGACGCTGCCCAGCATTGTCAACGTAACATGCCGTCTTTTTGAGATCAAGGTCTTCTTCCTTTCATATACAGTTGGAATTCGACTTCAGGGAAACCTTTCCTTACGAAGAACGGCAAGGTATTATAAGCGGATAGACATCAAATAGCTGAAAGACAGGACTCTGGCGGACGGTCCACTCGCAGAACGAGTCGGTAATGGTCTACGTAAAAAAGGGACTTCTTCGTTATCTTGATGAACTTGTCATCGATTAGTCATCCTTGACAGCTTCAATATTCCAATTTCTGACCATCGACATTGTAAGATCTCAAAACATGCAACATCGTTTCTCTCTCCAAACACCACTTTCCAGCTCGTGCAATTATTCCAGCGTCAACTTTGGCCCAAACCAAACAAAACAAGTAACCAGTAGACAAGTGAACAAGCAAGGGCAAGCGCAAAAGTTTTCGCGCCAAGAATGTCGAGCCGCACATAGCAACCCCATTGCAGCAGCACGAACATGGGAGAATATGAAAACATTGGTAACGAGTCTGATCAAACATAGCGTAATCGAGGACCCATATCAGCTGGGCCGCCGTACTCCAATCACAAAATGTAGTTTGTAGTGAAATGTTCGAATTTGGCGCGTTAATACAATGTTGCGACTGCATTTCGTGTTTGTAGTCACTCCATTGTTTTGAGCGGTTACTTCACAACATTTCCCACATTGATTGTCGACTCGGACGATTGTAGAGACCGTTTATTGCATACGTCGGTGTCGAGCGCCTGATCTCTGTCGGCGAGCGCAGGTCTTAATCTTGCAACGGTCGTGTCGTGGGAAGTTCGAACCGCCGGCATGCATGGTAACAAGCAAGAAGGGGACGGACGTGTACTAAGAACTTGTGAACTTCTTCACTTGTACCTAGTGCGACAAAATGGACGAGTCACGTGTAGCTTCCCGTGCTACTGCTTTACGACATGCACTGCAACTGGCAGTTCTCATACAAATGCTACATAATGAAGTTTTACCCAACCTGCGCTGTCGCATACCTCGTCAGCCGATGTTTTTCGGCCAGTTCCGAGGGCTAGCATGGCTGCATGAACTTCACGTCGGACACCAGGAGCACTTTTTCAACATGATGCATATGAGTAGGGAAGCTTGGCACTCCATCGTTAACCTGCTGCGTCAGACATCCACCATCCGCGACACACGCATCAGTGTGGAAGAGCAAGTTTTCATATGGCTCTGTTGCGTTGGTCACGACATGTCTATGCGTGAACTCATGCAGCGCTTTCAACGAGGCGCTGCCACTACTTGCCGGGTGCTTCGGTAAGTGGTAAACGCACTTCTGTCCATCCAGGCAACCGTCATCCGCATGCCGTCTGCAGATGTGGGACCGCCGCCTGCATGGTTCGGTAGGCGAGACTACCTTGCCTACTTCAACCACTACGTCGGCGCCATTGATGGGGCACATGTCCCAATCATCGTCCCACAACTGCGCCGCGGCACATACATCAACCGTCATCAACAGATTACACAAAAAATTCTTGCGGCATGCAATGCAGACCTGTGTTTCATTTTTGTTACAACGGGATGGGAGGGGAGCGTGCATGATGCGAGAATGTTCAGTGATGCTCTCAGGAGAGGGTTCTGTTTGCTTGTGAACAAGTTTTTGTTGGCTGATGAAGATTTTTCGGAGGGCTATGGGTTGATTACTCCACATCACGGCAGACGATATCATCTCAACGAGTTCCGACCTCAAGCTTCTCAATCACTAGATGCCCAGGAGCTTTTCAATTGTCGCCACGCGTCTGCACAATCTATGATTAAGCGGGCGTTCGGCATTTTGAAAGCACGGTTTCAAATTTTGAGGGTAATACCACCATACGGTGAGACTTTCCACCATCGTCTAGTTTTAAGCTGCTTCGTTATGCACAACTTGATACAGCAAGCACAAGGAGGGATAGGAGATTTAGAAGTTGGTGACATTAATAACGCTCCCCGCAGACCACCACGTAGAGTATTTAGACCAAGCAGTCGACATGGTGATTCTCGAATGAGGGCACGACGTTTGCAAATTGTGAATGCTATGTGCACAGAATATGTTGCAGATGAGGAATATTGACATTGGGCAATTTCAATTAATAAACGCAAATAACATTACATAGAATCTTAACATACATATCATTTCCACCAAGATACTCACTAGTAGAAAGCAGCCCATTCGTTGCATGTAGTACCTCGCGGATGGCATCACCACCACTGCCTTCTGTAGACCCAGCATCACCACTTCCCTCCTCAATTCCACAATCATCGTTCACCTCCACTAGCTGTCGCCAAACTTTGCCACGTGTCTGCAGCATTGCCGCCAGCACGTGCTTCTTGACGAACGTACGTTCAGGCAGAGATGAAATATTGAACATGGAGCTGTGCAAATGGCGCTGTACCACATGCACCCTGAGCTCACCGTCACAGTGCACATAGTCCTCGCACAACAACGCATCAACCTTGAACACGTCTAAAACTGCGAGCTTGTTCATGCCTTGGATAGACACATCACCTGACATGAGTTTGACAGTCAAGCCATACGTTCTTTTGGGACCAGTCTCAGAAATTACGCAATCGACCATAGACGGAGGGCGATCAACCTTGTCTAATTCAGCTTTTTTGCGCATGCGAGGTGCGGGCTCGGTGAGTGCGGCGTCAACCACAACCACACTGTCATCAGCCTCCGTCTCACCAGTGCAGACAGCATTGTCACCGCATGCCTTGTCCTTCGCAAATAGCAGGGTTGCCTCATTTATGACCAATCACCCTCAGAATGTACACTCATTTTCTGGTGTACAACGTGCACGACACATGATGGATACTTCCGGGAAACAAGGACACTAGAAGGCAACTTCCTGGAAAAACACCTATACAAGAAGGTAAATTCTTGGAAACACATGTACACCAGGAGGAAACTTCCTAGAAATACACAAATACCAGTAAGCAATGTCACGGAAACAGACGTACACAAAAAACCACATTCATAGAAACACATAGGCACATACATGCACCTTCCTGGAAAAACAAAAGCACAGCGGAGCACTTTCCTGGAAACGACTTACTTTTCTATGAATTTCCAAGAAGAGCACACACACACACACACACACACAGGGAATCATCTTCCTGGAAACAACATACTCCCACCTTCCAAAAAAACAAGGAAGCACCTTCCTAGAAGAGTACACACACAGCGAACCCCCCACATTCACTTGCACATGTGAATCACAACATTATACACTAGTGTACATTTATCACCCATCTCCATATACACTCTCCCCATATACTCACCACATACATCCCCCCCTCCCTCCCCCCACATTCACCTTCACATCTGAATCACAACATTATACACTAGTGTACATTTAGCACCCATCACCCCATACACTCCCATCATACACTCACCATATAGACCCCTCTTCCCCCTCCTCCCCACTCCCCTCATTCATTTGCACATGTGAATCACAAAATTACACACTAGTGTATGTAGGGAGTGTATGGGAGAGGTGTGCTAAATGTGAACTAGTGTAAAATGTTATGATTCACATGTGCAAGTGAATGTGGCGAGCGGGGGGGGGGGGGGGGGGGGGGGGGGGGGCGGGGGAGGGGGGTGTTCTATAGGGTGAGTTTATGAGGGAAGTGTATGGGATGATGGGTGCTAAATGTACACTAGTGTATAATGTTGTGATTCACATGTGCAAGTGAGTGTGGGGGCCCCGTGAGGGGGGGGTCTATATGGTGAGTGTATAGGGGGAGTGTATGGGGTGATGGGTGCTAAATGTACACTAGCGTATAATGTTGTGATTCAGATGTGTAAGTGAATGTGGGAAGGGGGGTTGTATGTGGTGAGTTTATGGGGGTAGTATATGTGAAGATGGGTGCTAAATGTACACTAGTGTAAAATGCCATGACTTGAATGTCTGCACAATACACTAGTGTATAACCTGCAACCATCCTCCCATACACTCCTCTCATACACTTGGCACATGTCACCCCCCCCCCTCACCCCCCTCCCCACATCCATCAACCAACTTGAATGTCTACACAATACACTAGTGTATAACCTGCAACCAT
>SZWC01002610.1:1672-44161 GCA_023375785.1 Penium margaritaceum
GGGGGGGGGGTGGGGGCGATGACGTGTCCGCCGCCCTTCGCGATCGTGCGTGTAGCATGACCTCCCCCGCTATGCTCGATCAGCGACGCATGTCGCTGATCGAGCATGGTGAGGGAGGAGGATACCTCGTTCTTATATTTTAAAGTGCTGGATATGGGGGACATAAAATTTAGCAATTGGACATGGGAGGGTCCGCCCTTCGGGAATGTGGATATTAGAGCTATTTCGCCCGAGGGTTTTCCTTAGTACCAATAGACGCCCGGAATCTAAGTACGCCCCAAAAAAAACCTTAGGATAATATTGGATCTATGATATCCCCACCAAAGGAAAAATGAGTATGAGAGTGAAAATCCCCATCCTAATTGTCCATTTGAAGAATTTAACAAGGCAATGATTCTTAATAAATCACTTTCGAATGAATTCAGGAATAATCTAGAATTATAGGAATATATTTGAACACTATAAAGCAAACTAATCATGCACTATGTGTTACAAAGCCGAGGGGGAGTTTGGAATTGTTGCTTTTTGAAGTACTCGTGTGTTCCCATTTGTTCCATCACATTACGCTACAACCACCACAACACTAAGGAAGTTTCATAGCAAGATAGCATGCATCCATCCCACACAATGAAAATCAACGTGGAACAGCGCATAATGATCAGACGTTCAAGTCGCTTCGTGAATCAAGTATTGCTAATCACAGAACATGCACCTTGGGCTGTTGTGCGAGCTACGCATAGGCTCGTGAGGCTAGTGCAAATGATGATGGGGTTGGGGGGCTCGGAGGATGCAGAGGCGGCTCAAGGAGGCGGCAAGGAGAAGATGATTCAACGAGAGGATTAGCGGCGGGTAGATCGTGATGGTGAAGGAGATGGAACAATACCAAGTTGATGTAGTAGGTGGAAGAGGAGAAGGTGATAAAGAGAGCGATTCGGGAGGCCATGGTAGCGGCAGAGATATGACCTTGCCAAAAAGGTCACAGTAACGAGCAATGGTGATGGGGGGAAGGCGAAGAGCTTGACATCTCCATGGAAGGGCTAGCTAATGTGATGTTGGCAAGAAGAATTTAGAGGAGCGACCGGAAGCTACAATGAAATAATTTATAGACGACGGCTCCATTGGTGTTACGAACTAACAATGACTGAAGAAATTAGATGCCGTGGACATCTTTCTTATACGCGAGGTGCAATTATGGTGGAAGATACATTAGAGGCATAAGGAGTGATGCAAGAAAGAATTGTTGATGTCAACTGCAAATGAAGAAGGGTTGCGGGTAGGCGACGAGGGCCGATTGGCAACCACCACTAAACATCATAGCTAAGGAAGCGGAGACGAAGGTAAGAAGACGAGCGCCGACAGTGGAAGGAAAACAAGACGATTCAAAGGGGGCTTAGAGAAAATGGCGATAGAGACGACGTGATGACTTGCTCATGCGGAAGCAAGCAATGTTGCCCAAACCTCTAATAAAGTGCCAGAAGAAGCAGATGTTGGAAACAAAGGTGGATAAAGCAAGCAAAAGCAACAAAATGCATGGAACAGTGATAGAGTGACATAGGCGAAAATACATGTCCAAGAGCAAGGTGTTAGCCGAAAAGAGGAGCTAGGCAAGCGACAGGCACATGGTAGAGCACTGAAGTGCAAGTACGATGAGAGAATGCGAGGGGCCTGAGTGACGCGCTACGTAGCTAATGAAAGAAATAAAGTGGTGGAGCAAAGGGTTGCAAGACATTGGCAAGAGAATGGATGGTGCAGGATGAGCAAGAGATGAATGACAGAGCATAGCATGGCAGTGAGGGCCAGTGAACAAGAGGCACACGGGATGGATGGAACACTAATGCAAGCTAGAGAAATCTAAGTAAAACATCCAGGAATATACAACTGAAGTTGGGTAAAGTAACAAAGCAACGGCTTATCCATAGGACTGGCACATGTGACGTATGACACGTTATTATGGGGCGGGTTGACTTGGGCGCAACCGGCAGAGATCGACAATTTCTTATCACGGTGGTTCAATACACAACTTGAACCTTGTTGAGATAAGGCTTTTCCAACAACATGGGTGTACCTAGGCAGTTTCTTCAAGATATTTCTGGCCATTAAAACCCAACTTCTGACCCAAATTCCAACCCAACTTTTGATGCCATTGTGCTAACATTCTTGTGCCATTCTAATACTATTGTGCAATAATTGTGCTGCTTCCGTGCTACCACTATGCCACCATTGTCCTACAGTTTTACCACCATTATGCCACCGTTGTGCTCCAATGGTGCTACCATTTTTCTACCACAGTGCTACCATTGTGCTACCATTTCACTATCACTGTACTACCAATGTACTACCATTGTGCTACCGTTGTGCTTCTATTACACGACCATTATGCTAGTGTTTTGCCACTATTATGCTACCGTTGTGCTACCACTTTGCAACCATTGTAATGCCATCATACTACTACTGTGCTAATACGGCGTTACCATGGTGCTATGACTGTGCTACCATTTCCTACCATTGTGGTAACATTGTGGTACCATCGAGTTACCATTATGCTACCATTGTGCTACCATTATGCTACCATGGTGCTACTATTGTTCTGCCACGGCGAGGCCATTATACAACAATTGGGCTACCAGTGTGCTACTGTTGTTATACAATAATGCTACCATTGTGCTACAATTGCGCTACAATTATGCTACTATCTTGTAATCATTATGATACCGTTGGAACACCATTGTGCTACCAATTTGACAATTGTATCAGCATTGAGCTATTATAGTGATACAATAATACGACAATGTTACGACCATTGCGCTACCATTATGTTACTATTATGCTACCATGGTGCTGCCATCGTGCTGCCGTTGTGCTACCAGATTCCTACCATTGTGCCTCCATTGTGCTACTATTGAGCTACCATTGCACAACAACCTACCATTTGTGCCACCACCGTGCTACCATTGTGCTACCATTGTGCTACCATGGTGCTACCATCGAGCTATCGTGGTACTACCACTTTTCTACCACTGTGATACCAATCTGCTACCACTGTCCTACCATTGTGCTACCATTATGGTAATCTTATCCTACCATCGTGTCACCATGGTGTAAGCATTGTTCTACTATTGTGGTGCCATTGTCGTGCCATTTGTCTACCATGGTGCTGCCATTGTGCTACCATGGTGCTACCATTATGCTACCATTGTTCCACCATTGTGCTACTATTGTGCTACCATTCTACTACCAATTTGCCCCCATTGTACTACCATTGTACTACTATTGGACTACCATTGTCCTACCATTGTGATACCATTATGCTACCACTATGCTACCACTATGCTACTTTGGTACTACCATGGTGCTATGATCATGCTACCATTTTCCTACCATTGTGGTAACATCGTGGTAACATTCTGGTGCCACTGTGCTACCATTGTGCTACCATTATGCTACCACTGTTCTGCCATGGTGAGACCACTGCACTATGATTGCCCTACCAATGTACTTTCGTTGTTAAATCGGAATGCTACCATTGCGCTACAGTTGTTCTACCATTTTGTGATCATTATTCTACCATTTTGCTGCCATTTTGTTATAAAAGCTTCACCATTGTGATATTATAATGCTACATCGTACTACCTATGTGCTACCATTGTGCTATCACTGTGCTACCAATGCGTTACAATTGTGCCTCCATTATGCTATTATCGAGCTATCACTATACAATAGTCGCCTACGGTTTGTGCGACCATCATGCTACCATTGTGCTACCATTGTGCTGCAATTATGCTACCTCTGTGTTACCATTATGCTACCATGGTGCTACCGTTATGCTGCCATCTTTCTACAATGTTGGTACCACCGTGCGATGATGGTGCTACCATTGTGCTACCATTGTGGTACCAGTACCATGCCATTATGCTATCGTGGTGTGAACATTGTTCCACTATTGTGGTACCATTGTCATACCATTTTTCTACCATGGTCCTACCATTGTGCTACCATGGTGCCACCATTATGCTATCATTGTGCCACCATTCTGCTACCATCTTGCTCCTATTGTGCTATAATTATAATACCATTGTGCTATTCTTGTGTTGTCTATGCATCCATTGTGCCATGACCGTGCTACCATTGTGATACCATCATGCTACCACTATGCTACTACGGTGGTGGAATGGTGCTATGGCTGTGCTACCATTTTGCTACCACTGTGGTACCAATTTGTTACCATCGTGCTACCATGGTGCTACTATTGTTCTGCCATGGTGAGACCATTGTATTACCATTGCGCTACCAGTGTATTACAGCTATTATAGCATAATGCTACCATTGCGCTATTGTGCTACCATTGCGCGATTGTGCTACTATTTTGTAACCATTATACTACAATTATGCTAGTTTGCTACTATTGCATCACAATTGTATCACCATTGTGCCATTGTAATGCTACCATTGTATTACCAGGTTGCTACCATTGTGCTACCATTATGTTACTATCATTATACCATAGTGTTGCCATTGTGCTACTATTATACTACCACCATGCTACCATTGTGCTACTAATGTGCTACCACTGTGCTTCCATGGTACCTCCACTGTGCTACCATTGAGCTACCATTGTACAATAGTAGCCTACCATTTGTGCGACCATCGTACTACCTTTGTGATTCCACTATGCTACAATTGTGGTACAGTTGTTCTACTATTGTTCTACCATTATGCTATAATTGTGCTACGATTTCGCTACCAATGTGCTACCTTTGTGCTACCATTGTGCGAGCAGTTTACTACCATTGTGCTATTATTGTGCTACCATCGTCCTACCATTATGCTACGATTGTGCTACTGCAATTCTATCATGGCCCTAGCATTGTGCTACCATTGTGCTACCATCTTGAAACCATGGTGCAATGAATATGCTATCATTGTGCAAACATTATGTTATCATTGTGCTACCATTTGCTACCATTGTGCTAGTATGTGCGACTATTGTGTCCATTCTGCTACTGTTGTGCTACCACTTTGCTACCATTGTGCTTCCATTGTATTAACATGTTCCTAGTACTGTGCAATAATTGTACCACCATTAGGATACCATTGCTCGACCATTTTTTTCATTGCGCTACCATTGTGCAATAATTACACTACCATTGTGCTACCATTTTAGTACCATTGTAGTACCATTGTGATACTGTTATGCTACGAGTGTGCAACAATTGTGATATCATTGTGCTACCATTCTGCCTCCGTGATGCTTCCATGGTGGTACCCTTCTGATGATATTGTTCTAGCATTGTGCTAACATCGTGCTCACATTGTACTCACGTTGTTACCATTGTGCTACCATGGTGCTACCACTGTGCTTTCATTGTGCTACAATTGTGCTACTGTTGTGCTACCATGGTGCTACCATTTAGCTACTACCGTGCTACCATTGTATTACCATAGTGCTATAGTTGTCCTACTTTGGTGCTACCACTATGCTACCATTATTCTACCATTGTACTAGTATCTTGCTACCATTTTGCCACCATTGTGCTACCATTGTGCTACCCGGTGGGCTAGCGTAGTGATACCATTGTGCTACCATCGTGCCACCATTGTGCTACCTTTGTGCTTCCATTGTGCTACCAATCCGATACCATTATGCTACCTTTGTGATACGAGTCTACAACCAGTATACAACCATTGTGCTACCATGTTGCTACTATTGTGCTGCCATGATGCTTCGGTTATGCTACCATCGTGCTACCATTATGCTACCATTGTACTACCATGGTGCTACCATGGTGCTACCACGATGCTACCACTGTGCTACCATGGTTCTACTATTGTGATGCTAACTTCAACCATTGTGCTACCATTGAGGTACCATTATCTTACCATTGTGCTACCATGGTGTAACCATTGTTCTGCCATTTTGGTACCATTATCCTACCATTTTTCTACCATGGTGCTGCATAGTGCTACCATTATGCTATCATTGTGCCACCATGGTGCTACCATTGTGCTACCATTCTGTCACCACTTTGCGACTATTCTGCTACCTTTGTGATACCATCGTGCTACCATTGTGCCACCATTATGCTACCATTGTGGTGCGACTGTGCTATCATTTTGCTGCCTCTGTGCATCCATTGCTCCATGTTTGTGCTACTATTGCGCTACCATGGTGCTACCATTTACCTACTATTGCGCTACCATTGTGCTACCAGTGTCTTAACATTGTGATGTAACAGTGTTACCTTTGTGCTACCATTGTTCTACCATTATGTTACAATTGTGCCACATTTGCACTACCAAGGCGTTAGGATTGTGCTACCATGTTGTTCTCATTATGCTACTAATGTGCAACCATTATGCTACCATTATGATACCATTGCGCTGTCATTATGCTACCATTGCGCTACAATTATGGTACAATTATGCTACCATTGTTCTACCATTATGTTACCAGTGTGCTACCAGAAAGTTACCATTGTGATACCATTCCTTTTACTTTGTTCTACCATGGTGCCACCATTGTGCTACCATGCTTCTACCGTCATATTACCATCGTCCTACCATTTTGCGACCATTGTGCTACCATGGTGCTACCATGATGCTACCATTCTTCTACCAATACACTAACATTATGCTACCATTTTCCTAACTTGGTGCTGCTATTGTGATTCTCTTTTGCTTCCATTATGCTACCATCATATTGCCACTATGGTCCCATTTTGCTACCTTTGTGTTAACGTTTTATTACCATTGTGCTACAATTATGCTACCATCGTGCTAGCATTGTGCTACCATTTTCCTACCATGGTGCTACCAATACCGTACTGCTACGAGATTTCACCATCTGAAATATTTTTAGGGGTGTTGTCATGATTCGCCCACCCTTCTATTTGATTTGTTGTTGTTTAAATGGACGAAATTGGGCTTCATCGTAGTTGTGTATTCGTCGGGTCATGCATATTTTTTTCCCGGGAGACGTGCGTTCGACCTCCTCCGAGCGCGCGCGCGCGCACACACACACACACACACACACACACACACACACACACACACACACACATTTCAAATTGCAAATCTGCAAATGGTTCTTTGACAACGGTCGGGGGTGGCGCGTCGGCCGTTGTACTTTTGTTTTCGTGCGCATGCGATGTCCTGACGGCCACCGGCACGATCGCCTGAGGTATCGGCCGATGTTAAGCGTCGATGTCGTACAGATTGTCAGGAATGCTGTTCTGGCATACCCTGAACTGCCTAAGTGTGCACGGCTTCTTAGTGCAAAGAGAATTCCAAGGGAGGTGTGTGCTTCGGGTCGCCACAACACCAAGTGCAGAATACTGGCAGAACACAGATTACGGAAACTGAGAAGGGCTGTGAATCATTAATGGTTAGTTTTTTTAGTAAGATTACATCAGATTCTTATATTTTGTGACCTGAGTTTTCCAACGCATCCAAGCACGCCCAAAACGGAGCAGTATAGCCCCTGCTACGCCCATCCAAGCAACCCTTGGTGGAGCTGCCTTTGGCTGCCGCCGACGTGAGTCGTCTCCGACATGAGCCGACGACGGCTCAAAGCGCCTTTCTTTGATTGACAAGTCAAAGGGCGGCTCGACCTGGTCCAGGGGACCTCCCTGGTTGCTTCCTCTAGGGCCTTGGGGTCTATGGAGCCAGTTGGAGCTGAACACGGACCACCGGCGGTGGAGTATCCCGTCANNCCGACGCGAGTCGTCTCCGACATGAGCCGACGACGGCTCAAAGCGCCTTTCTTTGATTGACAAGTCAAAGGGCGGCTCGACCTGGTCCAGGGGACCTCCCTGGTTGCTTCCTCTAGGGCCTTGGGGTCTATGGAGCCAGTTGGAGCTGAACACGGACCACCGGCGGTGGAGTATCCCGTCATCTTGGACGGGTACCAGATTCCACCCGCCTCACCACCCGAACTTTGGGTAGGGCTAACTCTCTGAATTCTCAACCAAATCGAGCAACTGAAAGCTCGAAATCGCATGGAAAAATCCAAAGAGTCCAAATCTGCAATAATATTGGACATCAAACCACTCTCTAGTGGTTAGATCAGGAAAACGGCAAACGGCAACCATGGCAGGGGCACTTTTTAACAATCTCCCACGTGCACCTTCCATGCCGGATGCCTCATGCTCACTCTTTACTCGTCCGCTCCAGTGCCTTCAAGTACTTCACAGCTTGTCAACCCAAGCCCTGCAAGGCTGATGACATGCCGATCCTCGGGCTGCACCTTGGTCAAGCAATCTGCGAGCATGTTCTTTGTGCTGCAATGCTGCAGCACAACCTGTCCCTTGTCCACCATGTCGCGCGCGTAGTGATAGCGCACGTCAATGTGTTTCGTCCTCCTGTGCTGCGTCGGGTTGTTGGTCAGCGAGATGGAGCCAGTGTTATCCTCTTGAACCACCGTAGGCTCCTGCTGCGGCACGGCCAGCTCCCCCAGCAACCTGCGGAGCCACACCGCTTCCTTGACCGCCTCGGCCAGAGCGATGTACTCTGCCTCCACTGTAGAGGTGGCAACACAGCCCTGCTTCCTGCTGCACCACGAGACCGCTGCACCTCCGAGGAAGAACACATAGCCAGAAGTGGACTTCCTCTTGTCCACATCGCCGGCGTAGTCCGCGTCAGTGTAGCAGACCAGCCGCAAGGGGTCTGACCTCCCCTTTCCATCGTACTTCAGGCGCGCGTGCCGCGTTGCCTGCAAGTACCGGAGGATGCGCTTCGTCGCCTGCCAGTGTAGTGACCCAGGTATGGCCACATACCTTCTCACCTGGCCCACCGCGTAGGCCAAGTCCGGCCGAGTCGCCACCATGGCATACATCAGGCTGCCCACCACACATTGGTAGGGCACCTCCGCCATCTCCTCTTTCTCCTCTTTTGTTTGCGGCGCCATCGCCGCACTCAGCTCACAACTCCTGGAGAACGGACTGCCCACTGGTTTGCAGTCCTCCATGCCATACCGCTTCAGGACCTCGGCCACATACTTGGCCTGCCCCAGCTCAAGCGTGCGCGTCCTCCGGTTTCGCGTGATGCTCAACCCGAGGTAGTACTCCAGCTCCCCCATGTCTATCATCTTAAATCTGCTGCTCAGCTGCTCCTTGAGCTGCTGCAAAGTCGCCAGATCTGATGAACACAGGATCAGGTCGTCCACGTAGAGTGCGAAAATCTGATGGAGTCCCTTGCTGCACCGCACGTACACGCTGTGGTCTGACTCACAGCGCTTGAAGCCGAGCTTCGCCATGTAGCCGTCCATCTGCTGGTACCAGCACCTAGGCGCCTGTTTTAGCCCATACAAGGCCTTTTGCAGCTTGCACACTTTGCCCTCCGGCACATCCACCCCCACCGGCACCTCAAGGTAGATCTCCTTGTCGATGATGCCGTTCAGGAATGCCGTCTTGTCATCCATTTGGTGGATCTCCATGTCCTTTGCGGCTGCCACCGCGAGGATCGTCCGGATGCTTGTGAACTTGGCGACGGGTGCAAACGTCTCATCGTAGTGTTCGCCTTTCCACTGCGCGTACCCCTTCGCCACTAGCCGCGCCTTATACTTCTCCACCGTGCTGTCCTTGGTGAGCTTCACCTTGAACACCCCCTTGGAGCTGATCACCTTCGCCCCCTCAGGCCGATCCACCAACTCCCAAGTGTCGTTCTCAGCAAGGGACGCAAGTTCAGATTTTATTGCTTCGCCCCACTGCTGCCCGTCAGTCCGTGCAAGCGCCTCTTGCACGGTTGTCGGCTCTGTTGCGGCTGCCGTCATGCACCGCGTCATGCCGACCCAGCGGCCCGTGCTCGCGTCATACCGCTTTGCCGCATTCTGCTGCCTCCGGCTGCAACGCGGCGACCTTGGTGACGCTGGCTGCTGGTCCTACTGCTGCTCTGCTACAACGTTGTCCTCGGCCGCGGGCTCCCCCGCGTCGGCTGCTGCGTCCTGCGCTCCAGCGACACCTGCACCTGCTGCATTGCCCTGCTACACTCCAGCACCGTCATCCTCCGCAGACCCGTCATCGACCTCTGCAGCCGCTGGCTCCTCCTCACGCTCAAGGAGTTGGAACCACTCCCCCTGCTTTGGAGAGTGCGCTACGTCAATGTTGTTACTGCTGCAGTAGCTGTGTTGCTCATCAAACGTGACGTCGCAGCTGGTGATGACGTCCTGCGTCCGTGGATCAAAGAGCCGGTACGCCTTGAGCGCACTCTCGTATCCGACGAACGCGTATGCCTTTGCACGCGGGTCCAGTTTGGAGTCTTTTCTTTGCGCGGCCTGCACCAACGCATGCGTCTTGCACCAGAACACCTTCAGGTGCGCCACGCTTGGTTTGCGCCCGCTCCAAGCCTCCTGCGGCGTCTTCCAGCCGCCCTTCCCCTTCAGCACTGCTGTTGGGATGAGGTTGGTGATGTAGCATGCCGTACTCACGGCCTCGGCCCACAGGCTCCGTGGCAGTTTAGCGTCCACGAGCATCGTCCGCACCATGGTGAGTAGCGTCTGGTTCGCACGCTCTGCCACGCCATTTGACTGCGGTGTGTACGGAGTGGTCGGCTGCCACTCAATCCCCTGCTCCTTCAGCCACCCGCCGCAGCCCACATACTCGCCGCCATTGTCGCTGCGTAGCGCTCTGACCTTGCGGCCAGTCTGCCTCTCCACTGATGCGATGTACTTCTTCAGCCGGTCCAGCACCTCGCTCGTCCGCTTCATGAAGTAGATGTAGATTCTTCTGCTGCAATCGTCGATGAAGGTGACGAAGTACCGCGCCCCCCCAATGGACGGCGTCTTGATTGGTCCGCACACATCACCGTGCACGACCTCGAGCAGGTTCTTGGTCCGCCGCTGTCCATCTTCAAATGGCTTGCGCTTTGCCTTGCCCACGATGCAAGGCTCGCACTTCTGCTCTGCGGAATGTGCTGCTGTGTCTGCTGCACCGGTGACGTTGAGGCCACGTACCATGTTGTGATTTGCCATCTCTTGCACGACTGCGGACGACGAGTTCCCCAGTCGCCGATGCCACAGCTGTAGGTCTGCTCCCCCGTCTTTAGTGAGGTTGACGATGCATACTGGCGGGTCTGCGGCGTCTGATGCCGAGGGGATGACCTTGGTCTCAATGATGTAGAGACCTCCCTCACGCTTCGCCTCGAGCACGACCTCGCCGCCGCCGTCCATCCGCACGACTGCACCTTTCCTGTGGAAGAGCACTTCATACCCCTTGTCTATCAAGCGGCTCACACTCAAAATGTCAGCCAGGCCGGGGACATGTTGCACGTTTTGGATAACACATTGCACCTTTTTACCGCCAACCACCACCTCTACGTCCACATCACCTTGGCCGGCCGCAGGTTCGACCTTGTCGTTGGCGGTCACCATGGACTTTGCAGACTTGGTGTAGTTGACGAATCCCACCTTCTCGACTTGGGTATGCTCCTCCGTACCTGAGTCGAGGCACCGTCGGTTGGCCCCCTTCAGGTCGTGGTTCCTCGTGCCGTTGAGGAGCGCCTTCTTGCCTTTGGCGCCTTTGCCGTCGGCCTACGCCTCCTCTGGACACTCCTTGGCCCAATGGCCCTCCTTGCTACAGTTATGGCATGCACCCCTCTTGGCGCCCTTCTTACCGCCACCCTTACCGCCGCCTCGCTTGCCGCTGCTGTTGCCACCCTGCGTTTTGGTGACCAGGGTAGTTGAGGATGACGAGGTCTCGCCACCGCTCCGACGGTGCACCTCATTGCGGATGTACTCGGCGACTGCGCCGTAGGTGAGTTTATTCTCCTCCCAACCTCCCAGCACGATAATGAGAGGGCTCCAACTGTCGGGTACAGCCATGAGGTGCGCCATCGCCTGCATCTTTGTGTCAATCTTCCATCCCACATCATTGCATTGTGAGGCAAGAGACTCGATCTGCTGCATGGCAGAAATGACATCCTCACCCTCCTCGATCCTTAGCGTCAAGAGTCGCTTCATTGTGAAGATCTTGTTGGCTAGGGATGTTGATTGGTGAATGGAGCAGAGCTTCTTCCACTCATCGGCTGCCAGCTTGCAGCCATGGATATAGCCCCACTGAGATTCATGCAGTGCTGACAACAGGAGCATCAGCGCCTCCGTGTTCTTCGCGAAGGCCGTTTTCTCCTCGTTCGTTGCACTCGCATCTTGAACCTCCGAGCCCTTCATAAGCTCCAGCAGACCCTTGTGCGCAAGGTAGATCTCAAAATGCCACCGCCACAGCCCAAATCCAGGGCCGCCCATGTACTTTTGGATGGGTGAGGACTCCGGCTTCTGCGCCATGATGAACTTCTGCGATGGACAGTCTCAGAGTGCGACGGAGACGTCGCCCGGAGCGACACTCCCGTGCGTTGCGGAAGTCGTGAACGTCTTGTTAGGCCGGTCAGGGCTGTGGGCCCATAACCCTTTGTCACGAATGCTGTCCTGGTGTACCCTGAACTGCCTAAGTGTGCACGGCTTCTTAGTGCAAAGAGACTTCCAAGGGAGGTGTGTGCTTTGGGTCGCCACAACACCAAGTGCAGAATTCTGGCAGAACACAGATTACAGAAACTGAGAAGGGCTGCGAATCATTAATGGTTAGTTGTTTTGGTGAGATTACATCAGATTCTTATAGCCTGTGACCTGAGCTTTCCAACGCATCCAAGCACGCCCAAATCGGAGCAGTACAGCCCCTGCTACGCCCATCCAAGCAACCCTTTGTGGAGCCGCCTTTGGCTGCCGCCGACGTGAGTCGTCTCCGACATGAGCCGACGACGGCTCGAAGCGCCTTTCTTTGATTGACAAGTCAAAGGGCGGCTCGACCTGGTCCAGGGGACCTCCCTGGTTGCTTCCTCCAGGGCCTTGGGGTCTATGGAGCTAGTTGGAGCTGAACACGGACCACCGGCGTGGAGTATCCCGTCACCCCGGACGGATACCAGATTCCACCCGCCTCACCACCCAAACTTTGGGTAGGGCTAACTCTCTAAATTCTCAACCAAATTGAGCAAATGAAAGCTCTAAATTGCATGGAAAAATCCAAGGAGTCCAAATCTGCAATAAGATTGGAATCCAACCACTCTCTAGTGGTTGGACCAGGAAAACGGCAAATGGCAACCATGGCAGGGGCACTTTTGAACAGAGATGAACGGACAAGGCAATCGCGAATCGTTGCCGACTGGCTACGGCAGCGATTCGCGATGGCAGTCGGGTCGCTGGGTCGTGACTGACACTCGCGTCGCCGTTGCGCCATGCTTTGTAAAGGCACTCAGATTTCCAAACGCCATGCAAGCTCGGCACCATGGCAACCCTCACCCAATTCTTCGACAAGATCTTTGCTGATGAGCATAGAGAGCGCGTAGCACGTGAATTCGCTGCACCCAAGCCCGTTGCCACTCCATCGACGTGACGCGGTCCTGGAAGACCAAGGAAACACCCTCTTGTCCTTCCTCCGTCGGTTACACCTACGACGTCCACAGTGCCTACCGAGACAACCAAGGGCGATCCTCACAAGAGTATGCATGAGTGTCTCCCTTGTCGCAAGGGAAGACGCGTCGTGTTCTCTGACAACGAGTCTGAGGGAGACAACGTGCCCCAAGTTGTAGATCCAACCGCAACTCATGCTGACAAAGCAGAAGCATGCAGCAGCTCTGCTCATGCTGCTGATGTTCCAAATGATGGACACGAATCAATCGAACGCGCCGCGGTAGAGGCGCTACTCGAGGAGCTTGAAGCGGATGCGGTGGCAGACGAGGCGGCAATTGTCACTGACGGCATCACCAACGCCTTGCAACTGCCACCTGCACCACCCACGCCGGAAACATCATCGTCGACAGAATCAACGGCAAAACGTGGCAGGTACATGGATTGGTACGGCTTGGGCCACGTGCCCATCATCCATGCCGCTGTCGTCCGGTGCGGTAGCATCATCAAAGCCATCCAGCATCTGCGGCAACACTACCGCCTTCCGCATCAGCCGTCCATGTACGAGAAACTGTCTCCATCGATGGTCCGAGGATGGTACGAGCCGGGCACCAACCGTTTGCGCTCCATCTACGTCCCCGCGCTGTCTAACTCCCCTCACACACCGATTGAAGAAGCTGCCAAGAAAGGTCGTAGGGTGCAAGGTAGCCGCGGACGCAAAGCCTACTTCTCGGAGCACCCTGAGCTAAAGAACGAAGTGGTGCGCGCGCTCATCCGCATGCGCAAAAACGGCACACCACTGTCGTCCATCACCATCCGAGAGAAAGTGGTGGCCATTCTATCGGAGCATGGGGTGGTGAAGATGGATGGCAAGCCAGTGGGAGAGCTTTTCTGTCGCAGCTGGTGTCGCAAGTTCGTTGCGGACGAACTGGATTGGTCATGGCGTTGTGGGACCACCGCATCGCAAAAGCTCCCTGCTGATTGGGAGGCCCGCGCTTTGAGCATGTTCAAGCGCGCTGCGTTCCTCGTCGGTGTGAATCGCATCCATGATTTTTTTTTCGTGAACGCAGACCACATCGGCGTGCAGCTCGTGCCCGCGCCACGGTACACGTACGCACCCAAGGGGTCCGTCGAGGTCAAGGTCTATGGGAAGGAAGAAAAACGACAGGTGATAGTGGTCATTGCATCGATGGTGGATGGGGAAGTGCTGCCGCTACAGGTCATCTGGACAGGGAAGACGAACGCATGTCATCCGCACGGCGAACACTCGGACTTCGCGCTTCACAATCTTGGCTGGCACTTCACGCATACACCCAACCATTGGACGAGCATGGAGACAAAAAAACAATGGTTCCACATGATTTTGGAACCTTACTTCATCGACAAATGCAAGCATCAGCGGCCCTCCCCCGAGCATGCGTGTCTGCTGCTGATTTTGGATGCATGGCGCCCTCATGCCACGTAATCATTCAGGGCATGGGTTGCAGAGTGCTTCCCCTGGGTGGTCCTCATCTACATCCCTGCGGGATGTACATCGAAGCTGCAGTCCGTGGATGTTGGGCTATAGCGTCCTTTCAAGGCCGAAGTTTCCACCGTGTACAGCTCCTGGGTGGGAAAGCAGCTGCAGGACAGCGACACGATCAACATTGGCATGCGTCACATCAAGGACGCTGCCGTGGGTTGGATGCAGCGAGGCTGGGGTCATCTGCGCGTCAATAGTCAACTTGTCCAGAACGCCTGGAAGGCCAGCGGGTTCACAAAAATCTTTGAGCCCGCTTTTGCATCCGAGGCATCCGCGGACTTCCTAACATTCATGACAGAGCCCGAAATGCAGGGCTATGAGGATGAAGACTTTGTTGCTTGAGTGTCCTTTCCATGTTTAGTCAATGTCTATTTTTTCCTGTGAATCTCTCCCTCTCTCTCTCTCTCTATCTCTCTTGCTCCCTCTCGATCGCTCGCTTCCTTGCTCCTACACGTTCCAACGCTGAGACCAGTACAAGATGAAATCCTAGAACGTGCACAATCCGGTCCAAAAATGAGCCAAAACACCGATCAGAACACGTAGAATGCCCCATTTCCCAACGCTGTCATAACATTACCACGAATTATTAAAGTGTGTTCGTTTTCACCTATAATGTTTTCTGTCCGTAGTCAAACAAATGAAATCGTCGCCCTCCAATAATTATTTAATAACGAAATCTCGTAGTAGCAGGCTATACCGCCATTTTTCTACCATGGTGCTACCTTCGTGCTATCATGGTACTACCACTGCCCTACCATTGTGCCACTATTATGCTACCATTGTGCTACTGTTGTGCTACCATTGTGCTACCATTGTGGTACCATTTTGGTACCAGTATCCTACCATTGTGCTACCATGGTGTAACCATTGTTCTAGTATCGTGGTGCCATTGTCGTACCATTTGTCTACCATGGTGCTACCATTTTGCTACCATGGCGCTACCATTATGCTACCATTGTGCCATCATAGTGCTACCATTGTGCTGCCATTGTGCTACCATTCTGCTGCCATTCTTCTCATATTGTGCTACCATTATGCTACCATTGTGCCACAATTATGTTACCATTGTGGTACCATTGTGCTATCTTTGTGTTGTCTATGTACATCCACTGTGCCATGAATGTGCTACCACTATGCTACCAATGTGCTACCATGGTGCTATCATGGTGCTATCATGGTGCTACCATTGTGCTACCATTGCTCTACCATTGTGGTACCATTCTTCTAACATTGTATTATTATTGTCCTTCCGTTGTACTACCATTACGATACCACTGTGCTACCATGGAAATACCATGGTACTACCATAATACTACCATTGTTCTACAATTGTGCTGGCATTTTTCTACCATTGTGCTACCATTGCTATACCATTGTTCTACATCATGCAGTCAGTTTGCTACCATTCTACTACAATTTTGCAAGGATCTTGCTACCATTGTGGTACCATTTTCCTAACATTGTGTTACCGTATTGCTACCATTGTCCCACCATTGTGCTAATACTGTACTAGCATTGCTCTACATCATGTAACAAGTTTGCTACCATTGTGCTACCATTTCACAACCATTGTGCTACCATTGTGCTACCTTGATGCTACCATTGTGTTCCCATCGTGAAATTATCGTGCTACCTATGTTCTACCATTTCGCTATAATGGTCATATAATTGTGTTAGTATAGGGCTAGCATTGTGGTACTATTGTGCTACCATTGTGCTACCAATGTGTTATCATTGTACTACTAATGTTCTACTATTGTGTTACCATTGTACTACCATTGTGCTACCATCGTTCTACCATTGTGCTATCATTGTTCTACCATGGTGCTTCCTTTGTGCTACCATTGTGCTACCATTGTGCTACCATTGTGCTACCATTGATGTATCATCGTGCTATTAATGTATTACATGTGCTGCCATTGTGCTACCATTGTGCTATCATTGCTTTATCTTTGTGCTATTAATGTATTACATGTGCCACCATTGTGCAAATATTGTCTTTTGACTGTGCTCCCATTGTGCTAGAACTATGTTGCCACGTTGCTATCGTTATGCTACCATTGTCCTATCATTTCTCTATCATCATGCTACTAATTTATTACATCTGCTTCCATTGTGAAAACATTTTCCTGTGATTGTGCTACCATGTTGCTATCATTATGCTACCATTGAGCTACCATTGTGTTACCATGGTTCTACCATTGTGATACAGAAGTGCTACTATTTTGATACCATCGTGCTACAATTATGATGTCATTGTGCTACCATTACACTATCATTGTTCAATATTTTTGCTACCATAGTGTTACCATTGTTATACCGTGGTGCTACCATTGTGCTATCTTCGTGCTACCATTGTGCTTCCACTGTGCTGCTTTTGTCTACCATGGTGCTACTATTGTGGTACCATCGTGCTTCCATTGTGCTAAGACCATGTTGCCATTATGCTACTATTGTGCCATCAGTATTATAAGAAAGTGCCATAATCATGCTAGCATTGTGCTACTAGTGTGCTACCAATGTGCTCACATTGTGCTACTAATGTGCTACCATTGTGCTGCCTTATGCTACCATTATGCTATGATTGTGCTACCATGTTTCTTCCACTTTGCTACCATTGTGCTACCATACTTCAATAATTGTGCTACCATTTTATTACCATTTTACTACCATTGTGTTACCATTGTGCTATGGTTTTGCCACCATTGTGCTACCATTGTATTACTGTCATATTGCCATTTTTCTACCATTGTGTAACCAAGGTGCCATTGTTGTGCTACCATTGTGCTACCATTATGCTCCCATTGTGCTACCACAATGCAACCATTTTGCTACCATTGTGCTGCCACTATGATGTTAATGTATTACCATTTTTCTACCATTGTGATATCTTTGTGCTACCATGGTGCTACCATTTCTCTGCCATTATACTATGTTTTTGCTACCATTGTGCTACCACTGTACCACTAATGTGCTACCATGGTATTGCCATTCTCCTACCATTGTGCTACCGTCGTTCTACCATTGTGCTACTATTCTGCTACTATTGTACTAAACTTATGCTATCATTGTGCTAGCAATCTGCTACCGTTCTCTTACCTTTGTTCTTCAATTGTGCTATAGTTTTCCTATCCTTGTGGTTCTCTTGTGATGCCATCGTACTACCATTGTAATACCATTGTGGTGCTGTTGTGCTACCATTTTGCTACCATGGTGCAACGAATGGGTTACTATTGTCCTACCATTGTGCTACCATTGTGTTACCACTGTGCTACCATTGCGCAATTATGGTGCTACCACATTGCTACCATTGTGATATCAATGTAATACCATTATGTTACCATTGTACTACCATGGTGCTATCATTTCGTTACCATGGTGCTACCATTGTGCTACTGCTGTGCTACCATTGTGCTACTATTGTGCCACCATTCTGCTACAATTGTACTACCATTATGCTACCACTGTGCTTCTATTGTACATTGCATTGTGCTACCTTTGTGCTACAATGGAGCCACAGTTATACCACCATTGTGCTACCATTGTGCTATCATTGTGCTTCCATTGTGCTGCTTTTGTCTGCCATCATGGTACCATTGTTCTATCACTATAATACCATTGTTCCACCATTGTACTACCATTGTGCTACTATTATGATGTAATTCTGCTACCATCAGCCTTCGTTTGTGCAAAATATTTGCTACAGCCAAATTTGCTTGTAACAAATATTTGCTTCTACCATTGTGCCATCGTCGTGCTACTAATGTGCCATCATCATTCTTCTATTGCTCCGAGTGTGCTACCATTGTGCTACCATTTTTCTACCATGGCGCTACCAATGTGTTATTACTGTGCTACCACTATGCTACTGTTGTCCTAAGAATGTGCTGTTATTTTCCTATCATGGTGCTTGCATTGTGCTACCATTGTGCTACATGGTGCTACCATTGTGCTACGATTGTACTACCATTGATGTACATCTATACTTTCATCGTGCCACCGTCCTGCTACCGTTGTTCTATCATTGTGCTATCACTGGGCTGCTTTCGTGCTACCATCTTGCTACCATAGTGCCAGCATTGTGCGATCATCGTCCGACCATTGAGAAATCATTGAGTTACCATTGTGCTAACACAGTACTACCATTGTGCTACCATTGTGCTACCATCTTGCTACCATTGTGCTACCATTGCACTACCATTGCGCTTTGATAAAGCTACCATTGTGTTACTATTTTACTATCATGTTGCTACCAGTTGGTTACCACTATGCTACCATTGTGCTGCCATTGAGGTTCAACTATGCTACCATTGTGCTTTTGTTGCGCTACCATTACACTACCATTTTGATACCAATGTGCTACCATAATGCTACTCCGGTGTCACGTTTTGATACCCGTGCGAAGAATTATGGTCAGATTAGTGTTTTTGGGCTGGTTTTAGGACAAAATGACATTACCTTGTGTGTCCGCGGCCATGCGATGCAGTTTATCCTTTTGTTATGTGCTCTTCATTGTCATTTCTCTGTGCATTACAAAGATGTTGGATCCTATGAGACTTTTTGGGTCTTCCCGGCCCAATCCGTGCTATTTCTTCTATCTGCTTGCGTGTTATTAGGTCAACTGATCGGATAGTGTCGCAACGTTAGCGAGAGAAAGGCTAGGTAATTTCTTAGTAGTTTCTCAAATAGACGGAGGTATGGTTAATCATGTCCATTTTGTACACTATGTAACGTGTGTATGGCACAAACATGCATGTGCAGTTTCCCAGAAGGTTAGGTAGATCCAAGCATACTTGTGTCCACATATACATGTGTGTACACTACGTAAGTACTTTTCATGTGATTTTTTATGGAGAAATAATTAAATAAACTCAATGAGGATAATTTCCATTCCTTTTTGTCTAATCTATGTATTTTAATGGAAAGTTTATCTACACAATATCTGCTAAAATTTCCATCTGAATACATTGGGAACGTATTGTGTAACTATGAAAACAAGGGAGTCATTGATATCATTTGTAAAGTGGGGAGAATCTCTCGATACCCGTTGAGAGATCCCCCTCTCCAAACACCAAAAGCGTATTGGAGGGGTGTACGTAGGAGGGTATGTGGTGCACTTGCTCAAAAATACACAAGTGTATTCACAAATGAAATTTCTATGAAACATCTCTTAGCATTGTTCAGTTGTATATATTTCTATACACCCCTTTCATACACTGCCCAATATACTGGCTTGATACACTTTTACTTCTTGGAAGAGGAGGGGGAAGGGTCTCTCGATATCCGTCGAGCCCATCCCCCACCACCCCCTCCAACACCAAAAGTATATTGGGGGAGTGTATGTGGGAGTGTATGTGGTACGCGTGCTAGAAAATACACAAGTGTATTCGCAGATGTTATTTCTATGGAACATCTCTTAGCGTAATACACTTGTGTTGTTTTCTGTACACCCCTTTCATACACTGCCCAATATACGGGCCTGATACACTTTTACCTTGGAGGGGGGTCGCTCGATATTCGTCGAACCCATCCCCCACCTCTCCCTCTCCAAACACCAAAAGCGTATTGGGAGAGTGTATCTGTGAGTGTATGTTGTGCACATGCTGAAACATACACAAGTACATTCGTAAATGTTATTTATACAAAACATCTCTTACCATACTACAGTTGTGTATTTTTCTATACACCCCTCTCACACACTGCCCAAAACACTGGCCTGATACACTTTTACCTTTTTCGGGGGGGGGGGGGTGGAGTCACTCGATTTCCATCAAACCCATCCCCCACCCCCCCCCTCCTCCCAAGCACCGAAAGTGTATTGAGGGAGTGTACCTGGCAGTGTATGTGGTGCACGTGCTGAAAAATACACAAGTGTATTTGCAGATGTTATTTCTACAAAACATCTCTTAGAATATTACACCTGTGTATTTTTCTATACACCCTCTCATATACTGTCCAATACACTTGCCCAATACAATTTCACCTTTGGGGGAGGGGGGTCCTCCAATATGCGTCAAAACCCATCTCCCCCCTCTCAACACCGAAAGTGTATTGGGAGAGTGTACGTGGTACATGTACTGGAAAATACACAAGTGTATTTTCAAATATTATTTCTAAGAAACATCTCTTAGCATAATACACCTGGGTTTTTGTCTTTACACCCCTCTCATACACTGTCCAATACACGGGCCTGATACACTTTTCCCTTTTGGGGAGGGGGGGAGGGGAGAGTCGCTCGATATCCACCGAACCCATCCCCCACCCCCTTCCCAAAAACCAAAAGTGTGTTGGGGGAGTGTATCTAGCAGTGTATGTGGTGCACGTGCTGAAAAATACATAAGTGCATTCACAAATGTCATGTGTACAGAACATCTCTTAGCACAATACACTTGTGTATTTTTCAAACACCCTCTCATACACCGCCCAATACACTGGCCTGATACACTTGCACCTTTGGGGGGAGGGGGGGGGGTCTCTCAATATCCTTCAAAATCCATCTCTCTCCCCCTCCCCCCAACACTGAAAGTGTATTGGGGGAGTGTATGTGGGAGTGTATGTGGTGCAAGTGCTGAAAAATACACAAGTGTATTTGCGAGGGTGATTTCTATGAAACATCTCTTAACGTAAGTCACTTGTGTTTTTTTCCTGTACATCCCTCCCATACACTGCCCAATACACGGGCCTGTTATACTTTTACCTTTTGGAGGGGGGGGGGTTGCTTGATATCCGTCGAACCCATCTCCTAGCCCCC
Source organism: Penium margaritaceum (assembly GCA_023375785.1). Taxonomy (NCBI): domain Eukaryota; kingdom Viridiplantae; phylum Streptophyta; class Zygnematophyceae; order Desmidiales; family Peniaceae; genus Penium; species Penium margaritaceum. Next base: position 23,333 of record SZWC01002610.1, read on the forward strand.
CCTCCCAATACCGAAAGTGTATTGGAGGAGTGTATGTGGGAGTGTATGTGGTACACGTGCTGAAAATACAAAAATGTATTTGCACATGTTATTTTTAAGAAACATCTCTTAGCGTAATACAATCGTATTTTTGTCTATACATCCCTCTCATACATTGTCCAATACATGGGCCTGATATACGTTTTCCTGGGGGGGGGGGAGAGGAGAGTCGCTCGATATCCATCAAACTCACCCCCCATCCCAAGAACCAAAAGTGTGTTGGGGGAGTGTATCTAGCAGTGTGTGTAGTGCACGTGTTGAAAAATACATAAGTGCATTTGCAAATGTTATGTCTACGGAACATCTCTTAGTGTAATACACTTGTGTATTTCTCTATATACCCCTCTCATACAATGCCCAATACACTGGCCTGACACGCTTGCACCTTTGGGGGAGGGGAGGGGGTCTCTCAATATCCATCAAAACCCATCTCTCTCCCCCCCCAGCACTGAAAGTGTATTGGGGGAGTGTATGTGGGAGTGTATGTGGGAGTGTATGTGGCGCAACTGCTGAAAAATACACGTGTATTTACAAAATTGGTCTCTATGAAACATCTATTAGCGTAATACACTTGTGTTTTTTCTTATATACATCCATCTCATACACTACCCAATACACGGGCCTGATACGCCTTTACCTTTTGGGAGGGGGGAGGGTCTCTGGATATCCTTCGAACCCATCCCCCCTCCCAAACATCAAAAGTGTATTGGGGAAGTGTATCTGGGAGTGTATGTGGTGCACGTGCTACAAAATACACAAGTGTATTTGCACATATTATTTATACGAAACATATCTTACCGTAATGCACTTGTGTATTCTTCTATACACCCCTCTCATACACTGCCCAATAAACAGGCCTCATACACTTTAACCTTTGGGGGGGGGGAGAGTCGCTTAATATCTGTCAAACACATCCCCTCCGCCCCTAAACACCAAAAGTGTATCGGGAGAGTGTATCTAGCAGTGTATTTGGTGCACATGCTGAAAAATACACAAGTGCATTTGTAAATGTTATGTCTATGAAACATCTCTTAGCATAATACACTTGTGTATTTTTCTATACATCCCTCTCGTACACTGCCCAATACACTGGCCTGATACACTTTCACCTTGTGGGAGGAGGGGTCTATCAATATCTGTCAAACCCCATCTCCCCCCATCCCAAACACCAAACCTGTATTGGGGGAGTGTATGTGGGAGTGCATGTGGTGCAAGTGCTGAAAAATACACAAGTGTATTTGCAAAGGTTATTACTACGAAACATCTCAGCGTAATATACTTGTGTTTTTTTCTATACACCCCTCTCATACAGTGTCCAATACACGGGCCTGATACACTTTTGCCTTTTAGGGAGGTGGGGGAGGAGGGTCGCTTGATATCCGTCGAACCCATCCCCCCTCCCAATCGCTGAAAGTGTATTTGGGGGAGTATATCTGGGAGTGTACGTGGTGCACGTACTACAAAATACACAAGTGTTTATGCAAATATTATTTGTATGAAATACCTCTTATCATAATACACTTGTGCATTTTTCTATACACCCCTCTCATACATTGCCCAATACAATGGCCTGATACACTGTTATCGTTTTTTTTGGGGGGGGGAGAGGGTCTCTCAATATCCATCGAACCCATCTCCCAACCTCCCCCCAACACAAAATGTGTATAGGGGCTGTGTATTTGGGAGTGTATGTGGTGCAAGTGCTGAAAAATACACAAGTGTATTGGAAAATGTTATTTGTATGTAATGTCTCTTAGCGCAAGACACTTGTGTATTTTTCTATACACCTCTCTCATACACTGCATAGTACATGGGCCTCATACAGTTTCCATTTTTCGGAGGGGGGGAGGGTCTCTCGGTATCCGTCGAGCCCATCCCCCACCCTCCCTCCAAACACCAAAAGTGTATTGGGGGAGTACATGTGGGACTGTATGTGGTGCACGCGCTGAAAGAGACACAAGTGTATTCGAAAAGAATAAGTCCCCGATGTGAGTTTGGGTGGGGTTTAGTTCAACCGAGTTCCGTGTCCAGAAATAGGTGTGTCTATTCATTTGAGTAGCAGTGAGTTTCAGGTGTAAGTACAAATGTATGTCTTCTTCACCGAATTGTGAATGGAGTTGTGAGACACTAAACCATGGTTTTGTATTCGGTGTTAAGAATTTATTTTCAATCCTTCCAATACCGTTCATGTGTTTAAGCATGAAAATACACTCTTATAACCATGAGCAAACATTGAGACTTAAATTGTGCCGTAACTTCAACGAATGTACCATGCAACTTACATATGCATACACTTGACATGTACACTGTATGAAGAGTGTACGTTTCAGGGGTGATTAACAATAAATGAACAAAAGACCCTAGGCATCGATCGTTCCCTGGACGATCGATGACTATCGCCGAAAGTCATGGATGAGTGTCCCTTGTGGACCCTCGATCATTTTTACGAGGCTATACGATGGTTTGATCTTCCTTGTCACCATTGCCTGATCAGAATACGGGATTCAATGGTTTATCTTGTTACGTCCTTGATGTACACGTTTCCCTAATCTCCGTGAGTGGGTATTCTTGTCATTGCATATGTGGCCCATGGCCCGTTGACCTGAGGATTTTTATGCCGATTGGCCGAGGGCCTTCTGGCCATCTGGCCTGACCTCAGGGGTTTTCTTATAGAGGGTTTTGACAACTTTGACCACTTTCTAGAATGGTCGACAGAATTATCATGACATTTATTGATGTTTCGATATTGTTCGGTCCACTTCTTGATGGATCTCAACTTTGATAAAACCAAACATTGATATTCTCGAAGCCCAAAGACTTCTTAGAGGAGATTCTTGAAGCATCCACTCACGGCGCAACCTCGTACGCGTTGCTCGGCTTGAGCACCGAGCACTCAATATATGCCTCATTGTGAAACTCGTCATTGTATATAGGTCCGCAACTCATTGGAAACTTTCCATTGAAGTACACTTACCATCCAATACAAAACATCCTTTCGTTCCAAATCCTCAAACTGTCTCCTAATCCGCACTTATGCTACTACTCTGATGTACACAAGTCCCTAAACTCCGCAAGTGGACCTTCTTTCTATTGCATTCATGGCCCACCGCACCACAACTTCATGATTTTTACGCCGTTCTACCAAGGATATTTTGGCTAGCTTCCCCAAACTCCGGTGCTCTATTCCAAAAGTTCATAAAATCTCTGACTACCTGCTATAAGTGTCCACATAATTATTGCAAACTATATCGATGTTTAAACATTACGTGGTTTGACTTCTCGATGATGCTAGGATTCTACAAAGAAGCGCCTTGATATCTTTCAAGCTCCCTGACTTCCCTGCGTAGCTTCTTGAATAGGCCTCCCTTGACGCGACCTCGCACTAGTCTCTTGGTTCAAGTGTCGAGGATCCAACACGTGTCTCGTTCTCATTCTTGGCATTGTATGTTTATGCTTGACTCATTCGACACTTGTCATCAAAGTGCACTTAATATTTAATACAAATATTTCAACTGTCTCGAATTCTCAAATAGTCATTTTCCTTACACCTCCTCCATGTGAACCATGTTGGGATTTTGGAACCTGTAGTGATGAAGTCACCGCGTGCTCTGATGCAACAAGGGGGTCTTGCTGCTGTCCAAGATCTCTGTGCCCAGCAAGCAAACCTTGTACTCCAATGTGTAGAAGCGGAAGACTTGGATTGAAACTTGGAATTGAAAAAGACTATCAAGTACAAGTATGGTACAAGGAAACAACGGCAAAACACAGCTCAACTCAATGCTCTGACAGAACCTGCCCCATCCGAGGGCGCAACACCTTTCTAGGCCGTCAAGGCTGTCGTTGCAAGGGTCTCAGCATGATTACCGTACTTTCAGGTGAAATGGCCTCCAGGTTGTCAGGGCGGCCTCCTCTCCACGTTGGCAGCCACTACCAGACTTACTGGGTCGTCATAGGTCTTCTGACCCTCTTAGCTAAGCTGGCAGAGTGCTACCAAGCTTACTAGGTCAACAGAGGGGAACTCCAACAAGACACATAGCTTCTAGATCCTCCTAACCAGGCTGGTAGAACACCGCCAAACACACTGGGTTGACAGAGGGAGACTCCAATAGTCTGACTGTCCAGACAGAATCAGCTCTGTAAAGCAGAGCTGAGGTTAGACACTAACTCTGGGCTCTCACGCCTAGACACAACACCAGGCCCACAGATGGGCAACGTCAAGCAAGAAAACTCAAGCTAGGCAGCTTGAGTCTTGCACGTAGTGTGGCCACTAAAGTGAGGTAGTCAGGAGAGTCCTCCTGCCCAGGCTAGCAGACTACTGCAAGGCTTACTAGGGTCTTGAGATGAGAGTGACAACAGAGTCTTGGTCAGAGGCAATGTCTGGCAGAGATGGACTGCTGGTCGTTGGAGTTGATGTTGGAGTTGCTTGCTGAGTTACTGCTGAGTTGTTGGAGTTGTAGTTTTTGCTAGAGCTGTTGGATTTACTGGACTGAGTGAGTCGAGTCTGCTTTTATACTGGGATCCTGGTAAGTTGACCAGCTACACTATGCCTAGAGGAAGCTTCCTACTGCAAGGTCGTAGCTTCCTCCTCAAGGAATCTTCCCGGTCCAAGGCACGTAGCTTCCTCCTCATGGAAGCTTCCTGAATGCTGGCAACTTGGCCGTGGTCCCAGCTGCTGAGTCGTGCATGTTGCCACGAACGCAGGGTGGTCCCCACTCTTGGCTTTCCACATAGCTGTTGAGTCGTGCATGTAGTAGCTGATGCAGCTACTGAGTCGTGCATTTGGTAGTTGATGCAATACTAAGGCGTGCATGCACCACCTGATGGAGAGTGGTCCCTGCTCCAGAGCCCTGCTTGCATGTGCCGATGCAAGCGGTCCCAACAATCCAGTCAGATGTAGCCCCACCCTGACTGGTCTGGGCCAAGTACCCAGTAGTGCTTGCTAGCACTGTGCAGCTGCTGACCAAGTTCGGTCTGTAGGCATGCACAGCCCTACTATGCATGCAGGACAAAAAACCAGGCTCCTTTCCCCCCTTGGAGCTGGATGCTACAATTAAATCTGCCTTGTACATCAGAAATTCCCGGCCGAGCCGGACCCGAGTATTTACAAATAAAAATCCGTAACTTCGCGTATAGACCTTCGATTGTTGATCTGACTCTGCCATGTCGAAGCTGTCGCTCAACGCAGTTATCGCTCACTCCAACACTCCCCCTCGATAGGTGCGCTGATGAATGCGGAGACTGTCACATTTTTTTGAGTGGAGAAATGAGTCATTGGTGGAGGTTTCAGCTGCCCGAAAAAAGGCTTTGCTATCACAAAAGACTTCCGGGTTGCACTTGGGTGTTCTCCGGCTGTTTGGAATTTTCGAAAAAAAATGGGGCTCGAATTGGTCGAGTATTGGCTTGGAAACGCTCGGTCTGAGCTTTCGTGGATTTTTTCGGGGCCGTTGTCTGGTCGGAGAAAGTTGGGCGGAGCAGAAAAATTAGTTTGGGTGAGGCTGGGTTCGCCTGCCCACTCACCACCGAGGTTGCTTCATGTAAAAGCAGCCTCCCATAGTCCAAGCCACCGTGTCACTCATGCACGGGCTTGGCTGTGTAGTGGAAGGCTCTAGAAGCTTCCACTGGCGAGGCGCTTGCGAGGCGGGACCGCCGCTCGGACCGCCTCCTTGGACCGCCAACCTACTATAGCCACCCCTGGCTTGCGAGTATAAAAGCCCGTCGCCAGTCTTATTTTTCTGATGTTGCAGCTTGCTGCTCCCCCTGTCTCTCCAGCCACCTGCTTCCACGATTGTCCTCGGCTACTTCCGCCACTTACTATCATTGCTCTCAGGTGCTTCGGTCTAATTTTGTCATGGCTAGGGCAGGCGTCGTGCCCCATGTCGATTCTTGGTCAATTTGCAAACCTGAAACTTTTTCGTTGCACTCCCATGGCGTCCTCGACAGCTAGACCACCATTTCTTGGTGTTTGTTGTCGTCATGGCTAGATTTGAGCTACAATTTTTTGGGTGGGTCGACCCTGGTTGGCCTGTCCGATAAGGGCCTCCGTCGCATCCGACCGTTACCCCTGGCCTCTCGTCAATTTTTTTTTACTCGCAGCCCGTCAGCTGCGTCGATTTGAGCTCTTTACTCGCTCAATTGACAATGGCCTTCATTGCTTGCACGTGGCCCTCCGCCACCTACCGTCGCTTGAGGGGCGGACTTCGGCCCAGCCCCCCCTTTTTTTCAAGCAGGTCCTCTAGAGCGAAGGCCTTGCGCGAGGCCTCACTCGCTCCTCGCTGGCCACCCTCCCTGCCATCGCGGCAGGGGCCTCGCGCCAGCCTGTTGTCGCGGCAAGGCCTTGCCGCGCCAGTGCCTGCCATCGTGGCACGCCTCTTGCCCAGCTCACCGTGATGGCGAGCTGAGCGACGTCCAACGTGGACGTCGCTCCTCCCCCTTGCTTGGAACTCATCCTCCCCCTTCAACCCCTGTTTTGCTCGCGACAGTTAGCTTTCCCTTCTTTTTTTTTCGGTTGAGCTCTTGGCGCAAGTTGCGCTCCACTACCCGACCTGGTTGGCTCTGATTTCCAACTACAACTAAGCAGCCACTCTCGGCTTCCAATATGCCTTTTTTTTGCGCTGCTCCAAGCTTTATATTTTCATGCCGTAGCAAGAAAAAAGAAGTGGTGAGCACCAATTGCGATGAGAGATCCTCCAATAAGGATTCAAGTAGTTTCTTGCTGCTGCCGATTGTTTCTTCTCTATCTACTACTACTGCTTCGCTACTACACTGACTATTGATGAAGGAGGAATCCACGGTGATGAGAATTTAACTTGCCCTCCAAGGGAGGAAACCTGAAACGGGTTTTCAAGGCTGTCAAAATGAAATCTGCATTCCGGCAATTTAGTTTTTAATCCACCAGGCTACCCGCAGTAGACCAGGGACGTCTCCCATTCTTATAGTCGCTTCTGCTACTGCTCTTGCTGTTGTTGGTGGTCATTTCTTCCACCTTCCAGAAGGCACCACAGCCAGGTTGGCTTTATAGCTCAGATCCGCATGACGAACGGGCTTAGCCACGTACTTGTCGTGATCATGACGAGCTACTCTAAGGCCGTTCCTAGACATGGACTCCTCGCCTTCACTCTGACAGCTGCTACGGCTGCTACACTGCTGCTTGAGCTCATGTTGTGAGATAATTTGGTGCTGAGCACGCTATTTGCGGAGAGTGACTTGCAGTCGTGAGGAGTAAACTTGCCCCTCCACCAACTTTTGCCTTAGGGTGGAAATCAGAGGACGATATCCTCGACTACTCCAGAGGTTCGACGTCTGTGTCACAAGTTTTGACTGGTTGTAGAATTTTTGCATGTCGCCATTCTCCATGCATGCCACCTTCATCAAGACGGGCTAACTACTTCCACCTGCCACTCTGGCATGAATTTTTCATGGAGCGTAACTGCTCTATTCGTGTATACCACCAGACACGTGGTGGGCTTATTGCGTCCACGTGCCAACCCAACATGATTTTTTCACGGAGTGTAAGTGCTCTATCTGTGCATGCCACCTGACACCATGTGGGCTTACTACCTCCACCTGCCGTCCCGGCAGGATTTTGTCACGGAGCACAACTACTCCTTTTGTGCACGCCACCTGACACTAGGTGGGCTTGCTGTATCCACCTGCCGCCCCGGTAGGATTTTTTTTCTACTTCTCTACTTGCTACATTACGAGCTGCTTCAAGGGCTTGACAAACGCCTTCACTCTGCCTTCACAAAGGCCAATGGAAAACTGTAGATCTGTCGACTCTACAAACCACTCTGATTGCAAATTGGGGATCTGCACAATGCAACGGTCGTGAGGACTTGCGCAATGAGCCACCACGAATCATCCTCGTGCGAGATTTCTTGTACCGGCACAATTTAGAAGTTGAATATAGCAACTGATAAGTTTACGTCAGCAATAATGGTAGAAAGCAAAACCTGCCTCTTGTCGAGCGACCCACGATGCAACGGCGGTCACGAGAAGCAATGGAGGTGGAAGCAGCAATGGAAGTTACAAAAGCCAAAAAACGCCAACCGATATCTGTGGATGTGGCCAAGAGGTATCTGAGGCATGGAGCTATAGCGTGGTTAGCCCACGTGGAAGCAGAAGAAGTGAAAGAATCACAACTATTGGGAATAAACCAATGGCCTTGACACCAAAAACGTTTGCAACAATACCAAAGAGGTTTGTGGAGTTAATCAAGGAGTTCAAAGGTTTTTTTTGCAAATTACCCCGAGAGCTACCATCGCAAAGGAACATCAAGCGTTAGATAGACTTGAAGCCAATAAGAATACTGACAATGAAGGGGGCCTATTTGATGAGCAATCATGAGTTGACAAAACTCAAGAAGTAGCTAGACGAGATGCTCGAGCAGGGGGGTATTATACCCCCCAGGTCATCGTACGCGACACTTGTACTTTTCATGAAATTTAAATTTGGAGAGATGTAGATGTGTGTGGAATACCAAGAGTTGAACGACATCACCATCAAGAACCGCTACCTCCTCCCTCCAATAGGTGAAATTTTCAATCAACTCGGAGGGGTCCGAATTTTCAAAAAAAACCTACGCAACGACTATAATCAGATCCACATATCTGATAAGGATGTTGAGAAGCAATCTGCACCTTGAGCAACGTATACCATTTTGACTCAAAACCGCCTCTGCAAAATTTATGGCAATGATGAACAACATCTTCCGCACGTATCTTGACAACTTCGTTGTCGTATATCTAGACGACATCATGGTGTATAGACGCATCCCGGTGGAGCGTGGTGGACATCTCCGAAAGGTTCCTGAGATTGGAAAAAGAGATATTGTTTGGAAAACTCTCAAAATACGACTCCGTTCACCACTCCATCAAGTTTGTAGGCCTCATCATTGACGGCGGATGGATCACCATTGGCCCAAAGAAGGTAGAGGCAGTCGTTGATTGCTCGATGCCCACAAATGTTTGGGAAATCCAATTGTTTTGGGGATTCTCCAATTACTACCATTGATCCGTAAGAGACTATGGATAGGTGTCAGCGTATCTCTCTAATCTCACCTGGAAAACTAGTGGGTGGAATTGGAGAGACATTGAAAAAGAAGCCTTCAATTCTTTGAGAAATGCCTTGAACTCGGTACTAGCCTTAAAATTGGCAGTTCGAACGGTTGACTATATCATGGCCACCAACGCATTTGACTAAGTCATCGGAGCCATTCTCCTCCAAGACAACAACGGTGGATAACAGCCGGTCGAGTACATGTCGCAAAAACGATGCAAAACATAATTCAACTACGTGGTGCATGATAATGAGATGCTTGAAGTTGTGCATGTATTCAAGACACGGCGGTGCTACTTGGAAGAAGGATGATGCGTCGTCCACACGGACCATCACGCATTGAAATGCGTCAAAACTAGGCCAAATCTCAATCATCAACAAATTTGATGGATAGAGTTCCTCGAGTCCAACTTCGACTATGACATCATGTTCCGGCCTGGAAAACCTGATGTAGCAGACCCTCTAAGTTTGCGACCAGGTTTGATGGCGAATATGAGCACATTTCTCGTTGAATGATACTCGTACTTTGCAAGGCTTTTTGTGAGAGGTTTTGAGGAGATTCCCATGTACAACAAGACACCTCGCTAAATTTCCGACTGCCGAACTTGGGAACAATTGCACCATTCTACCGCACCTCGTAAAACACCTTTCGAAGTGGTGTACGGCTAACTTCCCACAACACCGGCTGGATTACAAAGTCAAAGCAACATCCCCACAATCGAAATCTACTACAAGGACTTCAGAAGCATTTGAGAGGAAACACGACAAACCCTTGCAAACATTGAAGCAACAATGAAGCGGGTAGTATATAGGAATCGCAGCGACTATGTGTTTAGCGCAAGCAACCACGTCCTCCTCAGCTTTGCGATTATCAACATACGAAAACATGACTTTGCAAACCTCAAACCCTGATGGTTGGGACCGTTTGAGATAAAGTGAATACAAACCCATATCGTTGCTCGACTTTGCCTACCTCATATGTTGGTTTTTGTGGCTTCCACCCGTCACGAGCGACGACCATGGTGATTACCCATATACCTCGCACGGGTGGTATGGACCAACACTACTAGAGAGAACAACGACGTGGTGAGAGTCCCGAGACGTCTTTAACACCTACGACATGACCATTGTCACATAGGTGCTGCGTTCTAACAGCCTGATCGACTTGTGTGAAGATGATGGACTTTTCTCTATGGATTGGCCACTCTCGCCAACTTGCATGTTTTTCTTGCCTGTCATGTCTTCGTGGTGCGAACCCACCTTACGTGGGTCCACTACGTAGAGCTAGTCATTCTGCACCTTCAGTATAGAGGACACATGATTTTGACCTCTGAGTAGTGAGTCATGGCCAAAACTCTGGTTTTGGGCTAGTTTGAGCAGGGAGAAGAATCTTGTGGCGTCCAAAGACTTCAGGCGGCCGACAACTATTTTGGTGGATTGCTGCTCATTTGATATCTCTCCCTGCAACTATATTCAACTTGAGCTTCCTGACACTCTGTACATGTCTGTAACCAGACCCATGCAGTTTTGTGCATGACTTATGACTATCATCACACATTGACATAGTGTTGACGCCTAGTCGAGTGGCAAGCGGTTAGGGAGGTTCCAAGAAGTTTCTTATGATAGTTTGACGATTGACCCTATATTTTACATTAGCAAGCTCAAGCACTACCGGGACCCCAACATAGATTTCCCCTGCTGAGACGTCACACATCCACCTCCTGTACAAGTGGACAAGGATACGGAGTATGTGATTGAAGATATCCTCGGTCTCCTGGTGAAGTGACATAGTTACGACGCCATGCACAACAGCTGGGATCCATATGACAAACTGCGAGATGTCAATCATCTAATCGATGGCTACCTTCGCCGTCATTGACTTACGACTGTTAGCGAATCGAGAGGTTGTGACTCAAAGGGGAGGAAGTGTCCCTGTTGTACACGAGTCCCTAAATCTGTGAGTGGGAATTTTTGTCATTTAATTTATGGCCAACCTCGCGACGACTTCAGGAATTTTACGCCATTTGGCCGAGGGCACTTTGGCCAATGTCTTTGACCTCCAGTTTTCTGTTCCAAAATTTTCTTACAACTTGGACTACTTGGTAGGAGGGTCGATAGAAGTATCTTGAACTACATTGATTGTTCTATATTGTCCGGTTGACTTCTTGATGGAGCGAGGATTTAAAGAAGAGCGCCTCGATATTTCAAAGCCCCCCCTTCCCCCGACTTCTCGATGGAGCTTCTCGAATCAACCACTCATGACGCGGCCTTGCATGCGTCGCTTGGTTCAAGCACTCAGTACGCAACGCATGCCTCATTCTCATTCTGGGAGTTTTTATACGTGCTCGACTCACTCAACGCTTGTCATTGAAGTAAGCCTACTTCTCAATACAAATTGTCCATTTGTCCCAAATTCTCAAATCGCCTTTTGCCACGCACCTCATCCTTGTGAACCACCTACATTTTTCTCGGTGCAACAGCCTTATCATCTCAAAACTGGGGGCAAAATTTGCGTGAACTGAAATTTAGGGTTGTATTGTTAATGATTGTAGACTTGGGGTTGAATTGATTGTAGTAAGCCAGACCTATGATTAACTTGGAAGGCTCCCCCTGGAAACGGTGTTGATGAATGTTTTGGGTCAATTGCTTCGTTAGAGACAGGTTTTATATTTTATTTTATTAGGTGATTAGACTCGCAACTTAATCAAAGTACTTGACTAGCGATAAAACATCTTTGTAATGCGTGGTCCCAATCTTTGCGCTCTTGCTCTTCACTCTATTACCGATAGTTTTCGAATCTTCATTGTGGATTCGAACCATTAGATTATTTGTATCCTAGCCTGAGGATGTATGTGTGAAAGAATATGATTAAAATATGCTACATAAAAATTTTAGAAGACAACTTAAGCGTAATCCAGGTCAAACTAAATATTATGGATTCAAGAACGTTTTTAATGTTACCCCAAAGATACAATGAATAAAAAGATGAAGACAAATAACTTATACTCCATCCTTTGATATAAACATTTTTAATAATTTTGTGATTACAACACTCATATAAAAAGAATAGAATGTTGACAAATATGTGTAACAATGGTGTTTAGTTCGAAATCAAATTGTTTAATACATTTGTGATACTTAACACAGAACCAAAACTTTGTATGCCTTGAATAAAAGAATAATACATATAATGACGAATTAAAACGATAATTTACACCTGATATTATAATGGAAACATCCCTTTTATGACCAAAGACGTATCCAAACTCATTTATTTCAAACATTCTCTCCACTTTATCCATTACAAAATCAAGTAAAATAAATAACGTGTGAGTTGAATCACCCAAGACAATAAAAAATAAAACTAATCACTAGTGAAGTTATTAGCCCAAAACGTTTCAAGGTAAAACTCAGCCTAATGTAGGTTTAATCAATGCTAGTTTTAAACTCATCAAAATAAACTTTTGCTTATTAGTTTATTTTGTTCCTCAGCAAGGCAATGAATATAACAAGCAATATGATTTTCCTTATTTGTTTCAATGAAAATATTGATTGATTTAAAATTATGAATTATTTTAATTTTTAACATAAAACATGAAATGATATTCACATATAAATTTTAAAAATTATACATTTCCAATTGTACATGTACCAAAAATTTCAAGATGCCACTCTCAAAGTGAAAAAATGTCCCGAGGAAAAAGAATATTTACAAGAGGAATAATTTAAGAAGAAATTGAAACCTTATAAGAATAAAGTAACAAGTTCTTATGTCATATTTTTCATTTAAATTGAAGATGTAATTGTTTTACGTTTTGTTCATGCTCATGCATCATAAAAATAAGGGGAAAATGCATCGACAAACATTTCTTAATGATGGAATTTTTATGGTTACTCGTATAAATACGAAAATCACAATTATAAATTTTGGATGAATCATTTAATCGCATTAATTAAAGACTTAAAACAGATAATTTTCTTTTAGAAAATTTGTCCTCACAGAAAAATATTTTATGTGTATTGCCAAAGAAATGAAATATTTAATGCTACTGAATAAATATTATTAAATAACATAATTATAATATGTAAATAAAAATAATTAAATAATTAGAATATCGTATCATTTTTTGATTCAAAATAAAGAAATAATTGAAAATTTCATTTATGTGAAACCATTTGAAATAATTATTTTATTTCTTATACATTTATACTCTAATTATTTGCTTAGAAGTTGACAATATTGTGAATATTATATTCTAAGAATTATTTAATGACTCATTTTCAAATACGCAAAATCAAATTTCAGTTTTACCTATATTAGGCTCAATTTCCCTTCTTAATTTTTGTCTGTAGCATATTGTAGAAATATTAGTTCATTTAAAATTCCCCAGTCTTGGAAAGAATTAATATACTGGTTCGAGGTCACAATGAAGGTTTGTAAGCCATCGGCGATTGAGTGAGGAGAAAGCACGCGAAGATTGGGGCAACGTATTGCAAATAAGTTTGGTCACTGGACAAGTGGCGCTAATACGTTGCAAGTCGAATCACCTAAGACAATAAACACAAAACCTGTCACTAAGAATGCAATTGACCCGAATGTTTTCTCTGAAGTCGTGTCACGTGCGTGACGTTGAATAGAGGAAAATGCAGTTTTAGCAATGTTTTGAAAAAGGCACACAAAAACGTCACTTTTCGTAAGGAGTACGCAAAAAGGTCACTTTTTGAGAGGAGCACACGAAAAAGTCACTTTTTCGGAGGGGCACGCATAAAGGTCACTCTTTTGGAGGGGCACACAGAAATGTCACTTTTTGATGGGGGCATGCAAAAAGGTGAAAATGAAAAACGTCACTTTTTGAAAGGGCGTACAAAAATGTCACTTTCTTCGTGCTTGCGCCACGTCAGCGCACATCTCATCGAAACCAAGTAACAAAAAAGTCGTCCATTTCTTTGTTCTCTCTTCGTAAGAACTTGAATGTCACAATGTCTTCTGCATTATGAGTTGTACACTGAATTGAACCCTAATACTTGAGGTTTCAATGTAACGGGACCCTAATAGAAAAAGTGGGTGTCACTCTCACGTACCTGCGCGTGTGTGATTGTGACACCCTGTCCCTTGGCGTGTTCATGCACGTTCATCGTGGACTTAAACACCTTCACGCGAGATGACCTCCACGAGGGCGCGGTCAACGAATGCGGATCGCTCACCACATGGCATGATTCCCCACCCTTAGGTGAGCGACGAGGAAAGGAGGGGCATAGGCAAGGAGGGGAGGGGGAGGTTGGGCGACAAAGAGAGGGAGAGGGTTGGCGACGAGGGGGAGGGCGGGCGGCGTGGTGGGAAGGGCGGATGACGAGGGGGGAGGGCGGGAGACGAGGGGAGGAGGGAATGCAACGTAGGGGAGAGGGCGGGTCATGAGGGGGGAGGGCGGCCAGCGAGGGGGGGGGAGGAGGCGACGAGGAGGCTGGATGGCAGGCAACTTCGAGGGGGAGAGGGTGGGCAATGAGGACGAGGGAGGGCGGGGAACGAGGCGGGAGAGGGGGGGACCCCGGCCAAGGAGGTGGGAGCAGGCGACGAGGGGGAGGGAGGGGTGATGAGGAAGAGGGAGGGTGGGCAACAGGGGGGGTTGAGGGCGGGTGACAAGGGTGGCGTGAACGACAGAGGAGGAGGCGGAGGGGGGGGGGAGGAGGAGGAGGAGGACGAGGAGGAGGAGGAGGAGGAGGAGGAGGAGGAGGAGGAGGAGGAGGAGGAGGAGGAGGAGGAGGAGGAGGAGGAGGAGGAGGAGGAGGAGGAGGAGGAGGAGGAGGAGGAGGAGGAGGAGGAGGAGGAGGAGGAGGAGGAGGAGGAGGAGGAGGAGGAGGAGGAGGAGGAGGAGGAGGAGGAGGAGGAGGAGGAGGAGGAGGAGGAGGAGGAGGAGGAGGAGGAGGAGGAGGAGGAGGAGGAGGAGGAGGAGGAGGAGGAGGAGGAGGAGGAGGAGGAGGAGGAGGAGGAGGAGGAGGAGGAGGAGGAGGAGGAGGGGGGGGGAGGGGGAGGATGAGTGGGCAGTGGAGGAGGAGGAGGAAGAGGAGGAGGAGGAGGAGGAGGGGGAGGAGGAGGAGGAGTGGGAGGAGGACGAGGAGGACGAGGAGGAGGAGAAGGAGTGGGCTTATGCATATGCATCTGTATGAATATGCATGTGCATATGCATGCATTTGCACGCGTGTGCATATGCATATGCATATGCATGCAAATGCATATGCACATGCATGCATATGCATATGCAACTGCATGCATGTTCAGTCCACAAACATATGCATATGAATATGTGTGCATATGCATGTGCATGCGTGTGCATATGCATATGCATATGCATGTGCATATGAATATGCATATGCATATGCATGTGCTTATGCATGTGCATATGCGTGTGCATATGCGTGTGCATATTCGTGTGCATATGCATATGCATATACAAATTGCCAATCCACATGCATATGCATATGCATGTGCATATGGGTGTGCATGTGCAAATGCGAATGAATATGTATGCACATATGAAATTGCAACTGTCATGTCAATATGCAGTTGTTGTTGCATTTGCCGTTGGACATTTATTTGCATATGCGTATGCAAATACATATGGACAACCATATGTGTGTGCTTGTGGACTATGAATATGCAAATGAATTTGCATGCACGTATGCAATTGCGACTGTCATGTCGATATGAATTTGCTGTTGCATATGCCGTTGGTCATGCATTTGCATATGCGTATGGGAACACATATGGACAACCATATGCACATGCGTGTGGACTGTCAACACGCATATGCATATGCAAGTGCAAATGGGTATTGCATATGCATATGCATGTGCATATGCGCACGCATATGCATATGCATATGCATATGCGAATGAATATGCATGCACGTATTCAATTGCAACTGTCATTTCGATATGCACTTACTATTGCATTTGCCGTTGGTCATCCATTTGCATATGCATATGGAAATACATATGGACAACTATATGCACATGCTTGTGGACTGTCAACACGCATATGCATATGCAAGTGCATATGGGTATTGCATATGCATATGCATATACATGTGCATATGCGCAGGCATATGCATATGCATATGCAAATGAATATGCATGCACGTATGCAATTGCGACTGTCATGTTGATATGCATGTGCTGTTGCATATGCCGTTGGTCAACCATTTGCATATGCGTATGGAAATACATATGGACAACCATATGCACATGCTTGTGGACTGTCAATGTGCGAATGAATATGCATGCACGTATGCAATTACGACTGTCATGTCGATATGCATTTGCTGTTGCATATGCCGTTGGACATCCATTTGCATATGCGTATGGAAATACATATGGACAACCATATGCACATGCCTGTGGACTGTCAACACGCATATGCATATGCAAGTGCATATGGGTATTGCATATGCATATGCATGTGCATATGCGCACGCATATGCATATGCATATGCGAATGACTATGCATGCACGTTTGCAATTGCAACTTTCACGTCGATATGCCATTGCTGTTGCATATGCCGTTGGACATCCATTTGCATATGCGTATGGAAATACGTATGGAAAACCATATGCATATGCTTATGGACTGTCAACACGCATATGCATATGCAAATGCATATGGGTATCACCAATCCATATGCATATGCATATGCATGTGCATATGCATATGCATATGCATATGCATATGCATGTGCATATGCATTTGCGACTGTTTTATCGATATGCATTTGCTATTGAACATCCACATGCACATGCATATGTTTGTGGGCTATGAACATGCATATATGCATGTGCATATGTTCTTTCCACATTCATGTGCATGTGCTTATCTTCTCTACACATGCATATGCATGTGCATATGTTTTGTCCACACGTATATGTTGATGCATATGCATGTACCTGTTCACATGCATATTCTTGTCCATATGCATATGCCTGCCATATGCAGATTCGTCGTCAAGACGAAGATGCTGTGGGGGAGGCGAAAAGTGTGGAAGGGCGTTTTCATCGCGCCTTCACTATTCCTGGTGCGGCAAAGAATGTGTTGGACTGTGGGAGTTTGTTTGTCACCGTGGATGGGACTTTCTTCACAGTGGAGTGGTGTTGCTCGCGACCACCTTGGATGCGAACAACCACATAGTGCCATTAATGATGGCATCGTTCCCAGTGAGGACCGGGAAAACTAGAAATGGATTGCGAAGAAGCTTGGAGAGACATTTGGACTTCTGCGTGACCAGACTACAGTGATTGTGTCAGACAGACATGTTGGCATCATTCACGCCATGCGGGATGAGCTGCCAAAAGTGATACATGCCCACTATGCGTGGCATATTGTGAAGAACGTGAAGGAGCATTTTGGGGTGGCTGGAGTTAGGGTCTTCTAGAAACTTGTGTATGCACAGACCATCGATGAGTGGGAGACAGCAGTGAAGGAGATGGGGGCAGTGAGTCCAGAAGCAATTGAGTATGTCCATGGACGTGGCCGAAGAGCACATGAGGGATTGGCACCAGAACATTGGAGCGTTTTACACTTTCCACTCCCTCGTACGTCTAACATTGTGGAGAGTCTAAACTCTGCATTGAGGGGGGCTCGCAGCCTACCTCCCTTCCATTGTTTTGTAGGGGCGTGGGAATACTGGCAAAAGCTGGTGTGTGATCGTCGTTGGGAGGCTGAGGCATACACTGGGGAGCTTGCACCAAAAGCGTAAGAAATGTACAACAAGTGCCTGGAGTTGGTGTCTGGCTATCTATTAACAAATGAGGTGGCACCAGGATGTCGAGCTGTGGTCACTGTGAAGAAGCATGGTTCAAAACCCCAGATTGTGGATCTTGAGGACATGACATGCACATGTGGCGTATATCAAGAGCACCTCTTTCCTTGTGTTCATGCGGTGACGTTCCTATTTCACGTGAACGGGAAGAAAGTGACAGATGTATGCCATCCAACATATCTTGCATCGTTTTGGAAGCAGATGTACGTTGGTGAACTCCCACCAGTACTGTACAAATTTCTCGAGCCCCAAGACGGTTTTGCTGCACCGTTACGGAAGGAGAAGGAGCCTGGGAGACCAGTCTCAGCACGCAAGGACGCAAACAAGGCAAGATACAACCGGAAGAGAAGGTGCTTACCGAGCAACAAACAAGGACATGTGGAGCATGACTGTCCCTCACGTCAACCACATGGGAGTCGTCCAGCTGGGAGAGCCACAATGGTAGAGGAACAGACACAACACCAAGGTTGACGTCGCAGAGCACCACGCACAACAAGAGCAACACCCACGTCAGCTACAAAAAACCCCCACATCAGCGACTAGAACGTCTACGACAAACGAAGCACGTCTTGCATAGCACAAGCACCTCAAGACCATGCTTCAAGACCGCGCAAAGGTATGCGATGATCGTGATTCATCCGATCATGTTTCCTAATTTGTTCTTTTCTACGGTGTAACGTTTTGCTATGCATGCCACATCCCTAACATGACTTTATGCTACACTGTCATATACAACGATATTCATTTCATTCTCTTGCCAAAAGCATCACAACCATGTGTGCTACCTGTTTTGTACATCATTCCCTTGCCATGTCATGTTTGTGTTGACTTCACTGACATGAATGTTACCATGTTGAGTAGCCGTTCACTTTATCTCTCCCCCCTCCTATGTCGGTGCTTTTCTTGTGAAGATACGTGCTTTGTGGGTCCTGGAAACGATACGGAAAGCCCAAGAGGGGCAGACGGGGAGCGAACAAGACTGCCTAGAGCAAGAAACAACGGACAGATAAGGAGGTGGAGAGCATGAAGATGATGTGGAGGTGCAGCGTGCTGTCGAGGAGCCAACCAGCGAACGCGATGCGGCAAATGTGCAGCAAGCGTTGGATGGTGCTCCGGTAGGTGTACTGCCAACACCAGTTCAGTCACAACCGGCGAACGATGATGGAGGACTCGCTCATGGCAATGGACGACGGGCGCAGCCGTTGCATGCTGAGGTCCACTTTTGAAGGGTCGCGAGAGTGATGGCTCAACAGCGACGACGTTAGCGAAGGCAGAGCGATGCAAGTGTGGGATTGAGGGGAGGAGTTGGAGAGAATGGGAGCGGAAGTAGTTTTGAGGATGGTGCACTTCGTGCGCAACAGCGAGAGGCACGACAGAGACGCATAGGTATCATGCGTTCACGACGCATGGAGCAAAGATAATTCCAATCATGGTTAAGACTACTATGGTGACATTGTTAGGCAGAACATGCCATACAATTGACCTACCGTACTAGCACATGAAAGGTTATGCGAAAACAATTTTAGTTTCTACATAAAAGAAGTTGTGTCACTGGGTATTTTACACAAACACAAAATGTGGCGACCTAGTTAAACACAAACACATATTAGTTATTTGTCTTGTGAGCTCGTTCAAGTCCGGGCTCGCTCGCTTTGGGTCGTGCGTTATTCGAACATCAAAATTTGAACTTTGGACATTAAACGCTCGTGGCCTGAGCGCCAAGGCACACGCTCAGGCTCACGTGGCGCTTCTCGCGACTCGTGAGCCTGGGCGAGCGTCGGTAAGACACTAAGGCTCGAACCCGTGCACCAGTTGCTAATTTGTGAAGTAGACACATGGGCAAAATGGTAATTTAACACAAACACAAAATCGACCACGACAATTCAACAAAAACACAAAATAATGGGCAAAAAATTATTTTTTGAACCTTTCATGTGCTAGTACGGTATACAATTGGCATGCGTGTAGCATAACCACTAGCTGGTCGACCAGTGTGACCCAAAATGCGATTAGGGGTGCTGCTTTGTTATTTGCTTGCTATGCACTCTGTCATTTCTATGCTAATGATAATGTCATGAAAATGCCATGTGCACAGATATGCATGTTTGCACACCCATGGAGAGTACACAATTCTTTTAGGTGACAGCAGCAAATTCTGCGCAGCTGGCGGAGAGCATTCCGCGCCGGAGAGGTTCAGCCTCTTTGACGAGCCACCGAGGGAAGATGTGCTCGGCGGGAGGTGTGGGCCGGCCTGGCAAGAGCAAGGAAAGGGGAAAGGGAAGGGAAAGGGGAGGGAGGAGGGGGAGGATGAGGATGAAGACTCCCGGAAGAGAAGCCGTGACGGCCACAGCAAGGGCATGAGCAAGAGCAACAACCCCGCTGCCGATCCCGACGAGAAATACAGGCTTGGGTATGGGGCGGACGAGCCGTGGTATGCAAAGAAGCGTGCTTGTGCACGGGAGAGAGGGGAGAGAGGAGACGAGTCGAGGAGGGGTGGTGCGGAAGAGAGGGGTGGTGAGAGTAGGGGTCGGAGGAAGCACGTGAGCAGAGGTGAGGGCACGCAGGCTGACTGGTTTACGTTCTGTGCACGATTGCACTCTGAATTTTCGTGTCTTGCTGTGCGGTGCCATGCCGTGCTGCGTCACGCCGCGTCGCGTAGGGTGGCGTCGGGTGACTTTGTGTCATGATGTGTTGCGCCGTGTCGTGTCATGTCATGTCGTGCCGTCTCGTGCTGTGCCGTGGCATGCTGTGCCGTGTCTTGACAGGCCATGCGCTGCTCCACACTGTGGCATGCCATGCTGTGCCATGCCGTGCCGTGCCATGCCATGTCGAGTTATGTCGTGTCGTGTCGTGTCGTGTCGTGTCGTGTCGTGTCGTGTCGTGTCGTGTCGTGTCGTGTCGTGTCGTGTCGTGTCGTGTCGCGTCG
>SZWC01002610.1:56610-82614 GCA_023375785.1 Penium margaritaceum
AGAGAGAGAGAGAGAGAGAGAGAGAGAGAGAGAGGAAATGCTACTTGGAAAGATTTCTGCACTAAAAATGTCATACGGCCACACATGTGCTTTCTCTGCAGTCAGAGACATGAGAACATGAACCACAAACCACATGCCACACACCACAAACCACATGCCACACGCCACATGCCACACGCCACACACCCCACACCACATGCCACATGCCACACGCCACGATGTGGCTGCAGCAGCGCACCAACCACAATCCTTCCTGCATCTCACACTTGCCACAAACTAAATCCAACACACAGTCGCAGACTATCACCAAGTAGCTCAAGCATGCGCCCTGCCAAGCCAATGTCTCTACACCAAAAAGAAACATCGATGGCCAGACACTCATGTTCCTCCATCCCCCCCCCCCCCCCCCCNAACTAAATCCAACACACAGTCGCAGACTATCACCAAGTAGCTCAAGCATGCGCCCTGCCAAGCCAATGTCTCTACACCAAAAAGAAACATCGATGGCCAGACACTCATGTTCCTCCATCCCCCCCCCCCTCCCACTAGTGCCTAACCCCATAAGCCACGAACCATCCACCACACTCCCAGTCTCCAAGAGGCATAGCATGCCACTCCACACCACCCCGCGCCATGCCATGCCACCACCACACGCCGCGCCACACACCTCATTGGCAGGGCTGGCTGGCAGGTTGGCGAGCCACACAATAGAGCCCACAGTGCCGAGGTGCGAGAGGAAGCCCCCAAGGTTGAGCAGCAGGTGCGCATATGCCCCCGCGGCCACCACCACAAGGCATGCGGCCAGCGTCAGATACACCTGGAGCCCAGAGACAGGAGCCCACATGCAGGCCATGTCCTTGGCATCATCCTGCGACGTGCCCATCTCCCCCCCCCTTCCTTGAGCCCCTTAGCCACCCTCCCCCGCAACCCTCATGGCCACAGCCTCTCGTGCCCCATCCCAACTGATCCTTGTACAAAGGATGTAGATGAGGACAAGGACCAGGATGAGGGCAAGGTCAACAAACATGAGGATGAGGATGAGGATGAGGATGAGGATGTGGCACACCCACGCACAGAGAAAGCGAGGCTGCGCAGCACGACACAGCATAGCACATTCGCTCACTGCCTCGCATGCCGCACGCAGCGCTTGCCAAATGAAAAGCAAACGCAGGGCACGCAGGCCATGCCATCACGAGTGCAAGAAACACTCGCATGTGTTCTTTAGGCGGGGTGCACGTGCAAAGAATTTCTCTCGCCCTTGCCCCGGCAGAGGAAAGGACTTGTTCTTTTTCAGGGCACAAAAAGGCAGAAAGAAGAGGGAGCTTGCAGAACATAGGGCTGGCTGCAGGGGACGACGAGTCATCCACAGCTGATGCCAACTTCACGTCGCCAACATCACAGCTAAGTTCAGCCCTAATCAGTTGAGCTGCAGCAACAGCTGCTGCTCTCATCTTAGAAAGAATAGTAGATGGCCCACTCGAACGTGGTTGGCCCACTCGAACGTGGTCGGCCCACTCGAACGTCGTCGGCCAACATTCCAACTGTGCCCGCACCTCCATTGCCGTGTTCTCAGGATTCCTACCCACGTGCGGGACAGGGAATGGAGGAAGGGGGGGGACAGCAGCATGGAGGCGTAGGCGAAGATCCGTTCAAAGCACATAGGATCGTATGGTACACAGAGCGAAATCATGTCACTGCTACAGCATCGCACGGATCCGATTCAAGCCATCCATTGCATACACCTGCCCGGGTGAAACCTAAATCCGCGCTTGTATTGACGCCCTCCTTACGTGCGGAGGGGTGCATTAGGAAGAGAAGAAACAAGCGCAAACGCTCTGCTTGTTCTCTCTTCCTGGCAGACAGACAGACGAGCAGAATCAAAAAGTCAGCAGGGATGCTTCTTGTCATCGCCACAGCCAACTCCTCGTCCAGGTAGGGCGGGAGAGGGGGAGGCACGCCATACCTTCTGCAGGTGCTGCTGCACTGCCGGCGGCAGAGCGGAGAAGTTGAGGAACGTTTGCGCGTCGACGCCCTTGGCCTGGCTGGCGGTGTTGCCGGCAGCAAAGCCAGCGCCAGTCGCGAAGGTTGAAGCCATGATGCCGAAGGCTGGTTCGTTGGGCGGGCTAGTTTGTCGGTCGGTTGGTCGATGCGATGGCCGGGCGGTGCAGCGCTCGAGTGCGGGATTCTGTTGTCCCAGATTTCCTTCGCAGTTCGAGGTCCGATTATGGCGCGCTTGTCACAAGTGTCAGGATACTTGTTCAACTTTGACCAGTGGACGGTGTGGGTGGAGGCTTATATTGTGCTTTCTGGGTTCTTTGGTCTGGCCTTCTGGAAACGTGTGAACGCATGCGCGTCTTGACTGGCTGCGCATCATCCCATGTGATGCCATGGCATGGTGTGGATGTGAGGAAGTTGACCTACGCAGAAAAACGCATGCTTGGACTTGCCAACCGATCACCTGCTCGACAGGGAGCCTCGAGCACATGCCATGCTAAATGACGCATGGCACCATGACACCCACTCATTTTGGCGTGGCTGCAAAACGAGCCTCGAGGGGACTGGAGAGATCCAGAGTTTCGCGGAAACCCCGGCCCGATTTTCCGCCTCGTCGACGGCCATGGCTGACACGTTCTGAAGTAAGGATCACAGAGGTCCGAAAGACATATCGGACAGCCTGGCTGAATTGCGGAATGCGGACTACTTACTCGCATAAATTAGATTATCACTGAGTTCAAACTTCATTCATCCGGACAGACGATTGAATGGTTCAAGTGGAGCCGACGATTGCCTACTCTCCGATCGACGGTGGAACAGTAGGAGTGAGTCATCGACTGAGTGAGGCAACACCTTGGACCGCACCGCCGCGATCCTTCAGCTCAGCAAATGATCTAGGCCGTCGCCTTGTTCAGCCCTTCGTTACGACTGTAGCTTAAGACTCGTTTTCTATTCTTTTCTCGATCGGAGCGACGAAACCGTCGATCCTGTAAATTAAATTCGACGAGTATCCGGATCTGTGTTTTCAGAAAGCAGGGCACCCATTCCTTACTCCGTGTAGCTTGTCCACATTCCGCAACTTAGTCTGTCCGAATTGTTTCGTTCCTCGTCTCCGTCATCCGTAAAGTTCCTCCCTTGGCGAAGATCTTGGGACACGGCTGCGCCGTGTCCACATCCTCCTGCTGGCGGTGATACGTCACGGACGCACGCGACGCCCGTGACGTCGCACGGACGAAACCGATTGCACGGCGGTGGCATGAACAGCCCGCGTTTTGCGGGGGGGAGAGGCGGCCCCTCCGTGCGGTTGCTCGCAGGAAAGAGGACAATTCCGACTGTCGGGTGGGAGGAAGGTCCCATGCGGACAGGCACGAGGTGGGCTCCTCGAGAAGGTCCCCGAAGGACGAAAGTCCATCATGAAACGGGCCTGGTCCAGCTGGCAGTCCATTGCAAAAACGAACAATTTGTGCGCCGCCATACCTCGCCCGAGACGCTACGCCAGTTACCAGTTAAAATTTTGAATTCCACCTAACGGGCGTTGACTCGGAGTATTTTTGCCACGTACCCGGATTCGCCGTCGAAATCAGGATGGAAAAAGCGTTTTAAGAAACCCCCCTCGTAACATTCGGGGGGTTGGGGTTTTACTAAGGTTCGGGCACCTCCCACGCCCCGCGCTAGCGGAGCCTGGGACATTCCCTTTCAATGCACGCGGAGTTTAGTCTCCCAAAACGACTCGCACGTGCAAAACAATATTTTGGTAAACTCGAAACTGACCTGATATCCGGCGAAAATACTGACAGTCAACGGTAGATGGTTTATTTTCCCGAGTCGGCTATGGCGTCACGCATAACCACCCTTGCAAAAAAGGTCGGCAAATCGATGGAACATCGAGTAACTGACGCCGCAGGATGCGGCACAGCCTGACATGTAACGAAGGTCATGAACAGTATTAAATATGGTATATTTTCCTCTGGCCTTTTAACGGCCCCTCCACACAAACTACTTCTTGATTTTCCATCTCCTCAAGTCACAACAAAAAGAATGCAAACTATTTTATCACACAATTTAGAAAATAAAATTACGGTTTAAAATTCCAATAAATCTCTTTCTGGATAATTTTACTGGAAAATTTTGATTTATTAATTACAATTAATCAATTGGTTTGTTACTAATAATAAATAACAATAAATTTAAATTTATTTGGAAATAAGTTTATTTTTTTTTTGAATTTATATTACATAAATTGCAATGTAGGGTGCGTCGACATAAAAGTCTCATGCAGTTACGGAGTCCATATAAAAATGGCAAGACAAGAAATAATCACAAGATTTCTATCGATAATTCTGGGAAGTTTTCAAACCTGTCAAAACCTCGTATACCAGAACACCAAAGTTTTGTGTAGGTGGCAAAAGTGCCCTCGGCCGATCAGCGTACATATGCTGAGGTCGACACATTGAGGCCACGAATTCAATGAGAAAGCTGCCCACGTGCTGATTTTGGGGACCCGTAAATGTCATGAATGTAAACCAATTTGTTTCCGGCGCGCCGATCGCCGGCTGAGCCTTTGAGATTGTATTTTCTATTGCTAAGAACACGGGACCATGAAGTGAAGGAGAACTGAAGGGAAATCCCCACGTGGCACACACCATGGTCCACGTGCTCGTGTTACTTATGATGGTTCACGAGTTATAGTACATTTAAAAATAGCGAGGGTGCCCATCCCGTGGGAGAGAGCTCCGGCCCAATCACGACGCTTGGCCTCCTGTATGTGTATGATGTGGTCAGCATGTGAATCAAGATAACAGTGCATCGTAGGTGTGATGGGCCACTAACTCAACCACAAACACCAAAGATCCCCCATGACCCGCAGTCACATCATTCACATGCTATAACAAGCCACAGTCGTCCCGAAAACAGACAGAGGAAGCACAGATCACCCATGCTCACGAGGACGGGCGTGAACACCACGTTTGAAGGCGTTTCTGCTAATTGTATTTTACGGAAGTGAGCTCCCTTTGAAGGTTTGCCCACCCGGATAACATAAGTCAAACCTACAGCAATGTACTCACGAACAAAGTGGTGCTCAACATTGATGTGCTTTGTCCGTAAATGGTGCATGCCATCGTTTCAAGCAATCGCTGACTGGCTAGGTAATGGTCACTTGTCGCGCATCCACGGTACGATGGTGGTTGGCGGGACCGCTTATAATGCTGTGAAGCTTCTACGAAAGCTTCATCGTGACGATGGAGAGCAATGCGCCTATGAACAACTCAATTTGTCGACTGTGCAATGAACCTTATAAATGAACAACCATTGAAGCTTAACACAATAACCCGACTGAAGGGACAACTATTTTAGGTGACACGAGGAGGTGGAATTTCATGAAAATTCCTTGAAATTCACATGTACAATTTCATGATAAGAATTAAAAATATACACATGGACAAATGAAAAAAAGATGTTTTAGGTGAAATCACTATTCAGTTTGGTACCCTTGGGTTACCACACTTTCAGAAGACAGTCATGCCCCCAATCAAGACGATGTACATTTTACGGTTGTGTGCATCCAAACCACGAGCCTAGTCACTATCAGTGAAACCATCGACAATGACTTAGGGTTTCTCTCTGAAGAATTGTCCTGTATGTGAAGTGGACAGAGATTGTATCGCATTAAGTGTTGGTGAAGTGTGTTGCTTTTTCGGGACACCAAGAGAGCTAAGACTCGAAGTTCTCTACAAAGGCCACATTTGCACAAGAGGTGGTGGCCAAGCACCTGAGTAAGCCAACGACAAGAAGGTAGTCAATTACATTCAGTAACTCCCCCACTCTGAAGGCTTCCCGTTACATCGATAGTTTCTAACCCCCGCTGGAGTCATCAACATGAAGGCCGAGGAGACTATAGAGAGTAGGAAGATAAAACCCTCCCCTAAGCTACAAACAGACGCTGCCTACTAGGTAGACAGTGTCTGCTTTGAGCAGCCCCATGCTCACAAAGACTCAGGAAGATCCAATGTCCTTCAATTTGCATGTTGACCGTAGGAGACTCTTGAATGCCTTGACAATAGCCTAGCTTGGAGGTGCAACAAGCAGGTGATCATATGCAAGAATGGCCACACATGGGGCAGAGGGTGCACTGAGAAAGAACACAGGGTCAAGTGTGCTGTTAGGAAAAAAATCTCAAGTGTGAATGTTATCGTCAGGTTCCAACAACGTGGTGACTTTTTGGGGCCATACTGAGCCTTGGGTAGTTATCATACCCTAGTGATCTTTAATTGAATATTTTTAGGTCGGGTTTGTTCAACGAATATGTTTGTTTTGTCGAATTAGTTAGGTGCCACCTAAATAATTCCTTCGAGATTTAATTTATCAAAATGATTCAGTGCCCTTGGGTTGTACTACTTTCCTATTGTAGAC
Source organism: Penium margaritaceum (assembly GCA_023375785.1). Lineage (NCBI taxonomy): Eukaryota > Viridiplantae > Streptophyta > Zygnematophyceae > Desmidiales > Peniaceae > Penium > Penium margaritaceum. The sequence goes on from SZWC01002610.1 coordinate 63,016, forward strand.
CTTGCTTCTTTCTCCATTTGTGTATACAAGTATAGTTTTTTCCTTGTCTTCCTAGCTCATTTCTCGCATATGGACATGAAATCTCAAGTGTCAGGGCTGTCGGGATTGTCCTGACAATCCGACACGTCAGACCTAGCGCGATCTTGGAACAGGTTCCGACTGCGCCTGGGTCTGATGACGCGGTTAATCGCAACTGTCGGCTTCGAACTTGCTGAACGTCAAATGTCAGGAACACCTTTTTCTTTCGTCGAAAGTTAAGATGCCAACTAAATAACTGTAGGGGAAAACCATGGTTGAAAGTAAAGAACACTTAATTAGCACTCTTGAAAAAATAAAATTAAAGATTAGTAGGGTACCTTGTTGGTACCATTAGTGAAGCCGAGAAGTTGGATTACATAGACCTCCTTATCAAGCCTACAATGATGGAATTACATTATTCACAGTTATTTTCTCATGTTCCCTTTCACATTGAGCAACAGGAGTTAGAACGGCTTATATGATGGTGTAGCAATCTATTAAAGCAAAAGCTTCATCATAATGAATCACAATGATCTATGAGAATTAGTTAGTTGTAATTTGAGCCTTGTAATGCATGAAGGTGTTGCCTTGTTTTAGGTTTTGGCGATAAACCCACTTGGCTGAGACTGTCTCTCTGCTACGTGGGAGATGGAAAATCTTGTGTACACCATGCTCATTAAGAGCTTTGAGTTTAACCTACATGGTTGTTCCACACTGAGAGGATTGAACAACTTTGCGGACCTCGTGAACTGTCATGTGATCTGGAGGCAGTGGGGAGAGAACGGCAACAGTAAGGCAGTGGGACACATACCAAGAGACAGGCATTCTAAGAGCGTATCAAAATTCATTCTCCACAAGGGCATACACAAGGACAAATATAGGACGAACGATGAACACAAAGGTAGAAGAACCCATAGAGGTGGAGATCATAGGAGCACGGAGCCGAGGCTCGACAAACAAGGTGGTTCAAGTAACCTTTGATTGTTTCCCGTTGCAATTGATTGGTTCAAAGTTGACCACAATCTCAAGTAGGAAAATTTATGCGTTGTCGAGGGTTTTCCAAAGAAAATACTACTTCAACGACCTACAGAAAGCCTTTTCCTTACCATAGATGGTGTTTTTTGAATATTTGTGTGTGTCCGTGCGTGCGTTCGTGCTGGTCGTGTTTGAAGAATCATCTTCATCTTGATCGCTTCGACCATAGTTGACGAGTTCAAATAAGAGACTCCCTTTTTTATCATGGACATGGTTTCACTATTCAGCTGAGGGTCGATGTTTCCCAACGATGCAGTGAATGGCGCATATTGCAGGAACAATTGATACATTGAAGAAGGCAGTTGTGTGTGAATATGTGTGTTGGTTGTCAATCAACTAAAGGCAAACAAAAAAGAGGTAACTGGAAATGCGTCCATGCGCACTGAGTTATTATATGTTCAGATTGTAAGAAGGGCTTGGACAGGGATTATGACATGTTCCTTCCATGAAAGTAAATATATGTTGCATTTTTTACCCACATGTAGGTGAAACCATGTAAGTGGATAAATGATGTAATTCACATCATGGAATTGATTCACAGTCACGAGTCACAAGTTTGGTCCACAACCACTAAGCGACCCTACAAGAAAAACAAAACCAAGGTATAATCCAACGTTGGAAATATCCAAAAGCAATATATGGGTTGAGTGATGCACAATGCGGTGCACCAGGTTAACGCAAAGGACAACTGTGGTGATAGTGCCGCTACAGCCAGCATAACTATATGCAACTTTGTGTCGAGCATTGTCACATTGGCAACATGGCCATGGACAACACTATCGCAAACAACATCGCCACTTGTAATGCTGCTACGACCAATGCTGCCATGACTTTCATATGTGACAATCTTTGATATACGGCACACTCAATGTTGTGAGAATCGTGGTCTTGCTTTGTTGTACAACATTGTTAATGTGGACCACGAAACTTTAATCCTTACGAGATGGTCCCAACACTAAGTACACAAAGAGAGAAAGTCCCTTGTGTTCCCTTTTAAAGTCTTAAGTGTTTGGTGCAAAGAATCTCGAAGTGTGTGCACCACAAACACACTACCCACGAGGAAGAGTTGAAATAAATTAATGCTCAATGGTAGCTTATCATCATCGCTCATCTGTGAAGATGTAGAAGGGACATACACATCGGTGTAAAGGTAGGGGTGGGTACGGGGATCTTGTTGCTTGTGTACCATGACATATCTGTTACAAACTGGCTCTCTTCCCTTCTCTTCATGCTACTACGAGGCTACCATCATCAGTCTTCCTCACATGTAAACAATCACAAAGAAGTGGCAATCGTGGGTCAATACGAAAACCATCATGTCAATAATGACTTTGTGAACGTCAACCTAGTTGATTGCTTCCTCATCCTCTTGAATGTTGGCTTGGAAGACAGGGACAATAAGATGTTTTTATCTTTCAATGGTGATAAAAACGGTGCCTTTCTTTTCATGAAGAACGAGGTGTGTTGTTTGTTGTGCATCGCTCATAGTATGTTATCTAAAACCTTTATGGTGTCCTTTTGCAATTTTTGTTCATTTTATTTTTAAACCGTACGAGCCATTTTTAGGATGAAAAATGGTGTTTAATTCTAATTCCCAGGTTTCGGGGTTCGAGACTGATGTCCCGACGAGCCGCGGTCCGAAAAATAATATCGGTCGAGAATCTAGTTCGACTCTAGTCCGGATTCGGTCCATAGGCCAGATTCAATGCAAGAGGAGAACCGCGATGGAAGATCCATCGCATCACTCCTCCTCCCCTCTAGTTGGGCGCTAAGGTCCCGTTCCCACGCGGGTGTGCCATGTGGAGCGATGGGGTTTTAGGTTGCATGTTTACAAAAATGGCCTATGACGACTACGTCCATTTGTGGTGCTATTCGTCTCAGCCAAAATGCCTGAGGTGACCATTCGCTCCCTCTCATGAAACGACTTCTCTGAGGGCCTACGTTTGGTTCTGTAGTTAGTCGCAAAACAGCCCACGACAATTTTACATTTTGTTGTTAGTTTTCTATATATTGTTGATTTTCATACATAACCAGCAATTATATAGAAATGTGTTGTAGTATTTTATTAGCACATGTAGGGACTATCGAGAAAATTAAACAATGGAAATGCCCTACTCGTCTGTCAAGAGAAAAGGAGCACTTTTCCCCATGCACCCTATTTCGGTTATCCCCTACTTATGATCTTGAAAAAACGACATATGTATGTATGCGATAAAAAAAAAAAAAGAACAGCGTGTCGACGCACCGTACTGTTCGATGTCGATATGATGATGGCATCAAATGTTTGAAGGAACTATCACGTATCACTCTTTTGAGATGTTTGTGACAATTGGACATGGGGTTTGGGGATGGTTCATTTATGCCTAATTGCCCCAAACCCACACACTTGATAATGAGTTTACAAGATTGAAATGCATGTTGGGGATTTTTTCAAGAAACAATCGTGGAAAATTGACAATGTTTCATGGACATTACTTGTTTCAATCATGTACGTAGTGACACAACCTCAAGTATTTCACCAATTATTCTTTAGAACTATATTTCCATGAGTTATTTTAAACCAGATAATGCATGATATCCGTCTAAAGACTTATGTCATGGCTGTAGTATTACAACATCTACATCAGTGACTTGATTTGTTCTGATGGACGACGAGATATTATGCATGTGAATATGTTGTCTCGACACTCGAGCGGAAGGTCACATGGTCAAGAAGGACACCCCCTCCTCCAAAGTTCAAGTACTTGGAGGTGTATGCATAAATGTATAGGAGGGGGAGGGGGCAAAGCAGTACACAAGTGTACAAGTACATTTGTGTACGTTCTTAGCATATTTACGATGTATCATCCAATAAACTCCTCCAATGCAACAATGTTGTTTAGAGGGAGGGGTGGACTTCCAGTTGTGGTGTGGTTCCGTCATTTGCAAGGTGCTTATAATGCTATATGAGTACAATAAACTTGTTATGCTTTTGCTTTTATAAGAACTGTCGCAATGTCAGGATTGACGATCACTATACACTTTTTATATTCTTTAGAAACAATACACATATGTGTTCCTCAAGCTGGCTATCCGATACACTTTCCAATACACTGACCATATGGACTTCTCACTTTGAAGGGAGAAGAGAATTTATTGAGAATTGTATCCAAAGGGGGGACGAGTTAATAAACAAGTGTATAGATACACTTGTATACGTCCTTGAGCATACTCACGATGCACTCCCTTAATACCCATGAGGTACTTGGAGGGTGGGGTAGGGGACTTCTAAGCAAGATGTGGCTTGTTTGCTCACAAATTGTCTACAACGTATTATGCATGCATGAAAATTCTCATCATTTTGCTTTTCCGAGACTATCGGTCTATGAAGACAGATGATTTAGATCGACTTTTGTCTGTTTAGAAATGATATACGCGTTGTATTCCTATGGTTGTCTACCAGCTTCACTGACTAACACACTCACTACCGCATTGCCGCTAAATTTCGGAAGATCATTTGGGAAGGATTGTTTTTCTTTTATTCGAGCACCCGGGGCTGAATTTTGGGCCGTTGGCTAGGGGGGTCAAGGAGAAAGAGAACTTTTAAATTCAAAACGACCTATTCTAGTCTCAGCTCACACACACTTCGCTGTTTTCTCGAGCGTGGTGTGCTGTCGCTCACTGTGCCAGCACCGTGGGAGACAGCGCACCACGTGCTCGCAAAGCGAGCGTTGCTGCTGCGTCGATGGTGAATCCACCAAGAGCCGAACTCCATCTGTTTTTTCGGACCGGAATTTTTGGAAGGCCATTTCCAAAATAATTTCCGCCCATTAGCGAGAGAGCCAGACCTAATTTCTGGGCCGGACCCGAAAAAGTTACAATTAATTTATTTGAGGATTTAGGCTCGAGTACGGTATATACACGTTTTGCTTTTAAGGGGGGTGAGTCATCTTCAACCCCTTTCCATATTTGAAGTGTACAAGGGTAGGGTTATAGAGGGGAGTGTATAAATGGGGAGCGAATCGGCACACAAGTGTATAGGTGTACTTGTGTACTCTTTTGTGCACATGTATGATACATTTCTTATCCAATCCTCCCTTGTAATCTTGGTGTTTCAGAGGGGGTGGACTTCAAACCAGAGGTGCCGTTTCTTTGTTCTCAATGTGTCCATATCACATTCTGCATGTAAGCCCTCGAGTTTTTTCTCTTTCAAGAACTGCTGGTTCACCATCATCGACGAGTTAAATTGTTCTCTTACTTTTCATAAATAAACACACTTGCATTTCTATGGTTGTCTACGTGCTACACTGTCCGATGCACTAATCATATACACTTTTCACTCTTGAGGCGGGAGGGGACTCCGTGTCATCCCCTTTCTTTATCGAAGTTGAAGCACATTTTGCAGGTGTATTGTGCAATGTTTATGGGGGAGGGCCAAATTTATGCATAAGTGTAAAATTGCACAAGTATACGTTTCTGTGCGGACATACAATACATCCCCAAATACACTATCAGTGTTTACGAGGGAGATATCAACCTAAGCATACCTTCTTCCAGATCTCCACGATGTACTCCTCGATACATTGCCCACATACACTATGACTACAGAGGGGGAAACCACAGTCGGCTTCGAGAAAATTATGCACACAACCCTATAAATCATTGAATAAGATATACACGTTATTTATTCTCTTACAAAGAGATGACTTTATTTCATCTTTACGTTTCAAAAAAAAATGTTGCATGTGACACAAATATCCTGACGGAAATTATGAAACAGAGGGGTAAGCTTTAAATAGCTGGATGTGTCTTGAAATAAACATACAATGATTATTTAGGATCCATCGTGCTGGGCCTCGCGGTAGCAAGGCCCAACGCATTCCCTTTCAACACAAAAGGTTTCTCGGGCCTCCCACGCAAACCCTACACAAACCCCTCCATCGAACAATCACAAACAACTCAAAAGAGGGGCTTGTAATTGATCCAAGTGCATGATGATGTTAGCATTCCGAAGCTGTATTCATGCAACGACGACATAACGTTCGCGCGCTTTCGTTTGGATACGTCGTTCCTTTTCTTTTAACGTGTAGATATAGAAGCTTTAAAGCTAAAACACACTAGGCATGCCATTCCAAACTTAGTATACATGGACACACTAACTCAAAATTTGGACATGGTGGGTATGTAGTCTGTAGCTCCTTCGAGAATATCAACATTTCACCCACAAACTGCATGAAAAATCAACAAGTCGACTTCGCATGCGATGCAACGTCGACGTGCTAACGTCGATAGTTTTTTTTAATATTGAAAAACCTCTCTCTTGGGGGCTTAAGAGTGGTTTTCATGGGGAGTCCAAGATTCCCCATGCGTTAAAAGGGAGCCTTCTAGACTGCACTACCGTAGGGTCCGGTAGGATCTCGCACATAATTAAAACCCCAAAACATTGAATGTAATTTGGAGTATGGTTTGACTAGGATTTGCATGCAAAATTGTGGGGGTTTGCGTGTTAGGAGAAAACAGAATGAGCGTTTCTGCTCATTATGAAAATGGGCATTCTCGCTTGATTGTTTTCTTCTACATGGGAAACCCCTTGTTTGATGTAGGGTTTAATGTTTTGCGTGAGCCGGGACCGCACAAAACATAGAGAACCCTAAGTCAAATGCGGGTGTTTGTGTGTAGAAAAGAAACAAGGAGGTCATCACTCAAATGGGATTCTTGTGTGGGAGTGAGAATCACGGGGGGTGTTGATACGCCCCACCTTGCTTTGATCAATCAGCGGCATGCGCCGTTGATCGAGTGAAGCGCGATTGGGCAGTCAGGTTTTCTCTTGTACTCCCGGGCGGGAAGCATAATCTTTCAAGCACTGGGTAGGGCATTCCTCATCCCCTTGTGGAATGGGTAGAAGGGTCAATTAGCCATTGAGAAAATAGTGAGGTGACGAGCGTATACACGCATGTAAAAACCTTGGAAGTGAAGATGATAGAGGAGTAGGGAAGGTAATGGAGTATAGAAAAGAGAGATGATTGACAATATTTTGAGTGGTTTGGGAGTTCATGTGCTGAACAAGCAATTGTTGGGCCCCGTTACTCAAGGCCCTACAGGTGTCCTCGTAAAAACATCTATGGAACTTCTAGCTAACGTACATCAACTTGAATTTCTTGAGTTTTGCACTCCACCTGCCGTTGTCTAGTAGTTGAGACCCTATTTCTCTTGGCATTTTCTCGATAGGTTTGTCTTTTATCGATACCTTCTTAAAAACATCCTAAAAGCATCGCAAACAAATAAAAACACCTATAATTGACAAAAGAGTTTAAGATTCTATACTTGGAATGCACTTACTTAGCCTCGCGGGTGCAGGGTCCGACATGTGCCCATTCAATATACAAACTTGGAAGCCACCATGGCCCCCCAACCCCTATTCCCAGCTGCCGTAAACATGTCAAACGAGGGTTTTGCGGTAACGAGGAGGGATTGACAGGCCAAAACCACAAACCAAATTCCAACTGGTTCGTAGTTGTGAAATGTTGCCTCTTTCTTCACCACCCGTTGATCACGAGTGTTGCAATTAAGGTATGTCACATATGCACCTTTGCCATGGTCAACCAACAGCATATGCCTTTGATGGAGCATGGTGAAGCAAGTGGGAGAACCATGCACATTTCGTAAACCGCCGAGGACAAGCGTCCTTTATTCCAACCACCAAGTTGGGCATCACTCACACACTCGCATTGTGCGATGGTAAATCCATTACCCACATATTCTTATCAATTATGTGCTTGTAGTACATGAAACATTGTTCATTCCATATTGTGTGCACTAAAATATCATTTGGTGACTATTTCCTACGGTCTCACTTTCATTTTGTTGTGTGGACGATGACTTTCCATGCCCACGGTTAGAGTTCTATTTCATGGATACAATACACGACATGACAAAGGCCCATTATTGCATTTGATGCGAGTTTGGTGGTCGTGCATGGCAACCATTGCTTTCCCCAAAAGAAAAACATCAAACGAATGAAACAAATGGTGAACATGAAGGTGAACATGAACACGAGCATGAACATGAACATTTGAAGGTATGGTATGACGTGCCGCACTTAGCATAGGCGAGAAGTGCTAAGCCTTCGTAAAACTGTCGTCCTTGATATCGTCGGCTCCTACAGGCTCTAGCAAATTTTTGATACCCATGTTCATCATTTCAAATCTCTTATCCTTTGATTACGACAGATGTAACAACGTGGTGGTCGCTCATGCCAAGCCTGTCCTGTGTATGTTCTACATTGTCCACCTTTATCAACCATGTATTACCTGGATAGCTAACGATAGGGCACAAAACATTCTGAAACACATAGGTATACTTGTGTGCCCCATAATGTTTTGTGCCATTTGAATCAATCACTTACAACGAACCTTTATTGATTGAAATATGTGTGGGTAAAAGATAATGGAGGATGTCTGCTGGGTTTTAGTTTTATTTGTGGCACTTGTCCAGCGTGTGTCGCTTCTGCTTTGGATGGGGCTATCCTCTTGGTGGTGGTACTCAGATAAATGGTGCTAGACCCGTGGGTGTAGGTGCTCACATGGAGTGACGCTCCATAGATTAAAAGTCTTTGCCTTGGTCGGAGACAATATATTATGGGTGTACCCTGCAGTAAGACTTCATCACATTGTATCCAATTCTTGCTGAGCTCTGTTCTTGGCCGTGGTTGGGAAGGGATGAGTGTGCTCAATTTCTCTCTCTTGGCCACAAACTGCTGGATGACGTGGGCGTAGCAAAAATAGCTGGATGTGGCTACCTTCTTCGAGATGCGCATGGTCGGTTTCCCTGAAGTTCACAACCTCCTCAATCCGATCTTCCCCGATCTCGATTGATGTTCCCTTGCTTGCCCACCCTCAGATGCGGCGGATGCCTCACCCCCCCTCCCTTGGATGAATGGTGCTAGATTCGTAAGTCCCTGTCTCATCCACTCACTTTGTGACGTCAGCTTTCAAGATTTCTGGAAATTTCGTGCCCAGAAACGGGGTGAAACACGTCCGTTCACCCACTCCGAGTTCGCTACTATCCACAAACACCGATGACTGGTAACTTGGATGTGCTGATTCGGAAAAGAAGAAAATACCTAAATGACCCTAGGTAAAAAAACCCGCCAAACCCCTCGTCGTTGGGAATTTGAGCACAGGTCACCCCGCCTTTCATTCTTTGATCACCAAAAGTCCCGTCTTAACTTTCTCCATCACAAGAAACCCCGTGATCACCCGCGGGGTCGATTGTTTTATTCCAATATACCCCGACATGAAGGGTATATTGTAACATCACAATATACCCCGTTTCCATATTGACTCTTTTGCGTTATTTTTAGCATTCTTTCTATTTCTCGGAATAGGTCTTATGTAACAGGTGGAATTTTTTCGTTATGTGTCCCTTTTAAATTGATCACATGTTTGTTTTTTGAACCTCCCTCCCAAAGTGATGTTATACAACGTATCTGCATATCCCCCATGCCTTTTTGGAAGGCCTCGTTTACTTCATAAACATGTTTGATGACAATAAATTTTTTACATTGAGAGATTCCACTCAAATCGCAAAATGGAAACGTCTGGACAATGAGCATATACCCAACAGGGTACCTCGTTACCGACACTCCCTATTACATACGAGTCGTACGCGAGTCCCTAATCTTTCTGAGTGGGCATTTATGTTATTACACAAACAACCCATTGCGTCGCGAGACCGCAGAATTCACTCCGATGACCAAGGGCAAACTGATCAACTGCCTCGTCCATAGTGAATATTTGTGAACCTTCTGACAACTCCAACCACTCTCGCGAATCCGCAATAGAAGTCTCACGACCTTTCGGTCGACTTCTCAACATACAGAGAAAAATCTAGATCGAGAGAGATGCATCTTGCATCGTCACCGTTGATCCTCAAAGTCCCCCAATTTCTCAACGGACCTTCTTGAATCCAACGGCTCACGATGCGACTATGCATGCGTCGCTCGACAACTGACCCAAGGACCTCGACTATGTCTCATTCGTAACTCGACACTTACATATATATGTTTGATCATTTCGACATTTTTCATCGAAGTACAATTACCGCTGATTATAAATTGCTCAAAGTGTCCCAACTTCTAAATTGTGTTATGCCTCACAACTTCTACTTGTTCACCATCTATGCTAAGTTTGGCATGACACTTCGTATCAGAGCGCAGTGGCGTTGGAGAGGCATCCGACTACTTTACCCATCCGAAGGACTACCTTGGACAAGCCATCAGCGCATGTTGCACATCAAGACTTTGCAAGCTCCGCGACTACGACGTGAGGCAAACGAGAGCAACCGACGACGAGCAGCGGGTCTTCGGCGACGACTTCAGCGATGGAGGAGCAGAACCTGCCAATGCACGCGAACCCTGAAGCGACAACGAATGCCGGCGTGGTAGGCTATGCAATAGCTGGACCAACCCCTACGGCTTCGACGACCAATCCGGTCGTAGATCAAACAACGGTAAACCAGCCACCCCTACCAACAGCCTCGACGACAAGAGCAATGATGACAAGTGGCACTAGACGACAGGCACGGATCAAGGAGGAACTGAAAAACCGGATCTTCGCATTTGAAGGGATCAACAATCACCTGCCCCGACAACTCAACGTCATGATGAAGGCTCTTCGCAACGCAAGCGCACAAGAAGTGGTTCCCGTTGAGAGAAAACTCCATCTCTCGAGCGAACCCAACATTTGTCCATCTCCATTAGAACCGTTCTATTGCGGAAACTTGAAAGGACCAACGGTTCGGATGTGGCTCACGAATTTGGAGGGGTACTTCACCGCTACTGGGGTCAACGACGATCAAACAAAATTTGACCTCGCAGCCGCGCTTTTGCGTGGTACGACGCTTAGTTGGTGGTCTGATCTAAAGACCATCCAATGGCAGCACGAGACCGGCGGAGCATCATCAATGGCCAACGACCCCCGTCTCATATCGCCGACCGCAGGCGTTCTATCCCTGGAGCAGATCAACCCACAATGGCAAGACGCACTGACGCCACCAACCAATTGGAACGAATTGTTGCACGCGATGCTCGCACGTTATGGACGGCTGAACGAGAAGTCCGACGCACGGTACAAACTCCACCATCTCGGTCAACAGCCCAGCGTGGTAGAGTACACGTAGAGATTCCGCGAGATCATCACCAGAGCAGACATCGTCCCCGACAAGCTCTGTTTTCACTGAAAAAACAGCCTCAAGCGAGATGTCCTACACGCAACTGCCATTTTCGGCATCTAGAATGACTTACCGCTGATGTTCCCAGCAGTAGAAAGGATCGACAACGCCAAATACAACGCCTAGATCAAGGAATCCGATGGCTGGCAACCTCCTAACCACAATTATGGTGGAAATGGAAGAAGTCGGTCTAGGGACTCCTCGACTACGACGGAAGTAGATGTTGGCGACCAGAGAGAAACGCGAACCTGCTACAATTGAAAAAACGTCGGGCACATCACTTGCAACGTCGGAGCAAGCAGTATGCCAAAAAGGGGGGGGGGGTTCGTAGAAAACTGAGGTAGGAAACGACAAAGGGTGGGAGTAAAAGGCGCAACTCTTGTCCGTGGAGAGCGATCTGCATCGAACGATTGCCCATTTGAACGACCTGCATTGTTACAGAGGGTTTTGGAGATTGCAAAGTTTAACAAGGGATACGAGGATGACCAACTGGCGATACTGCCCAAAGTTGAGCCTCAAAGGTGCAAGAGTCACAGAAAGGTACTGGCATTATTAGATGGAGGGGCGTCACACAGCTTCTTGAGCAACGACGTGGTCCGCAAACTGGGTTTGTAGAAAAATCCAGGGGTGTTTGAAGGAAAAGCTGTTGACGAGAGATTGAAAATACGGAGACTCCGAGAACCACTCTGGCTACAAGTGGGAGATCTACGGGATGTAATGGTCTGGTGGTCTTGTCCAATGAGCGATCACAAAATCATCCTTGAACAAGATTTCTTGTACAGGCACAATCCGCAGGTCGTCAGGAACAGCGGTGATGTTTACATGGAGATTGATGGCGCCAAACAATAACTTCCGGGTGCGTTACGGAAGCTAACAGCGTTAACAACAGAGGTGGAAGTAGTAGAGGAAGCCGTGGTAGCCAAGAAGCGACAACCTCTGTAGCCAATACCGCCAAACATGGGTAAGTATTGTATACGACGAAGAGCTCGTGCGTGACTCATACGTCTCAAGCCAATGGAGGAAGCGCAGTGGCAGTAGCCGACTAATCCTCCTTAATAACCTCATCAGCCTCATCAACATCCACAAAGTTCGCGATAGTTTCCGAAGAGTTTGCACCGCTCATCTAGGATTTTACAAACGTCATCCCCGACGAACTCCCGAGAACCTTACCTCCTCAACGAGAAATCGACCATCGCATTGAACTGAAGCCGGGCAGCAGACCAACAACTAAAGAGGCGTATCAGATGAGCGATCATGAGCTGACCAAGCTGAAAAAACAACTTGACGAGATGCCCGGTGAGGAGTTCATCCGCCCGTCCACGTCACCATACGCCGCACCACTATTGTTTGTAAAAACGAAAGCTGGTGAGATGTGGATGTGTGTGGACTATCAGGAGTTTAATGACGCTACCATGAAGAACCGCTACACTCTTTCCCGAGCTAACGAATTTTTTGACCAAGTTTGAGGGGCTCAAATTTTCAGTAAAATCGACTCATGCAGCAATTATCACCAGATACGCGTGGTAGCCGCAGACATGGAGAAGACGGCGTTCCGAACTCGCTATGGGTTTTTCGAGTTCACGATCATGCCGTTCGGACTGATGAATGTCCCGGGAATGTTCATGGCAGCAATGAACAACATTTTACGGCCATACCTCGCTGATTTTGTTGTGGTGTACCTCGATGACATCCTGGTGTACAATCGCACCCCGAAGGAGCACAATGGACATCTTTAAAACGTTCTCGAAGTTTTGCGAAGAGAGCTTTTTTTTGGGAAATTCTCAAAGTGCGATTTTGGTTGTCGTTCAATCGAGTTTTTGGGCCACGTCATCAATGGTAGACGGATCACCATGGATCCGAAAAAATTGGAAGAAGCCGTTGATTGGCCGACGGCGACCAACATTCGAGAAATTCAAGCTGTCTTCGGTTTTTGCAATTACTACCGGCGATTCATACAGGATTACGCCCGTGTGTCTGTGCCTCTTTTGACCTCACTCAAAAATGAAATGAGTGGCGGTGGGGAGACATCGAAGAAGAAGCGTTTGCTGCTTTGTGGAACGCTCTAACCTCGGTGCCATCCCTACAATTAGCCGGTCCAACGGTCGACTACGTCATGGCCACAGATGGGTCAGACCAAGGCATCGGCGTAGTTCTCCCACGAGACCACGGTAATGGCGTGCAACCGGTCGGCTTTATGTCCCGAAAACTGCAAGGGCCGGAAATCAACTACGTCATACACAAGAAAGAAATGCTGGTAGTCATACATGCATTCAAAACATGGCGGTGTTACCTGGAGTGCCGCCGGTGCATCGTACGCACAGACCACCGTGTGTTGAAACATCTGTGAATGCAACCAAATCTTAGTCAACGTCAAACCAGATGGATGGAGTTCCTTGAATCTGTGTTCGACTATGACATCAAGTACCAGACAGGCAAAATCAACCCGACGGATGCACTCAGCCGCCGACCAAATTTAATGGCTGAGGTGGCAACACTACAGTTACAGCGAGGCCCATATCTCGAGCGGCTATTTGCACGAGGCCATGACCAGCACAGCGGATACAACAAGGCAAAATTTTGGTATGACACACCCTACTGGCGATGGCGATTTCCTCACCCAGTGGTCGTCCTCCCAAACAACGAACTTCGCCGTATGCTGCTCGAAGAACCACGAGAAAAGACCAGGTGAGCAATTCAGAGAGGACAAGACGCTGAAGAATCTGACGAAAAAACTATTGGTGGGACAAAATGCAATCTAACGTGGTTGACTACTGCAAGTCCTGCGACACATGTCAGTGACAAAAGTCTCGTCGCACACGGCCACACGGACTTGTGCAACCACTCCCGATTTTGATGGAATCGTGGGCCGATGTCTCCATGGACTTTGTGACGGGATTACCACTAACACCATGAGGGATATGAAGCAATCCTCGTGGTCGAAGATAGGTTCTTAAAAATGTCCCACTTCATTATGACAACGACCACCATCACCGCCGAAGGAACAACACAGTTGTTTCTGAAAAACGTATTGCAACTACACGGCGTACTGAGAACCTTACGAGCGATAGAGACGGTCGATTCACGAGCCGTTTTAGACGCGAACCGATGACTCGCTATGGTAGCGAAATTCAACCTTCGACGGCATTTCACCTTCGAACCGACGGTCAAACGGAGCGTATAAACCAGACGCTCGAAAAACGTTTTCGAACACTATGGGAACCTCATGGGACGGACAGGGCACGAAAATTTCTGACCGTTGACATCGCATATAATTTGGCAGCTTCTACCGCAACAGGTAAAACTCTGTTTACAGTGGTGTAAGGCAAACTCCCCACCACACCAACTGGATTACAAAGGCGCAACATCATCGTTGCGGTCAAAGTTTAACGCTGAGACCCCACCGCCCTCTAGGAGGAAACAGGACAAATCCTCGCGAAGACACAAGTAGCGATGAAGCCAACTGTGGAGTGACATCGCATCGACTAGTTTTTGCCGCTGGCGACAAGGTACTTCTCAGCTCGGCAAACATCAAACTCCATAGAGTTGACTGTTCGAAGCTAAAACCCTACAGGTTGGGACCGTTTGAGATCGAACAAGTGCAAACCCCCGTGGTTGCACGACTAAAACTCCACGACATCATGCAAGTTAATCCGGTGTTCCATAACTGTAGACTCAAGCACTACTGAGACCCCCGAGAGAACTTCCTTGGCAGAGATGTCCCTCCTACGCCTCCCGTTTGAGGACACAGAATACGTCATCGAGGACATCCTTGGCCATCGACGACGAGGCAAAACGACAAAATATCTCGTCAAGAGGCACGACTATGACGTCGTGCACAACAGCTGGGAACCCTACGATAACCTTAGAGATGTCGATCATCTATTCGATGGCTATTACCGCCGTCATCAGGCCACGTTTGTACGCGTGCTGGGACGTCCCGGCTAAAAGGGGGGAAGTGTTACATAACAGATGTACACGTGTCCCTAATCTTTCCAAGTGGGCATTTCTGTTATTTCACAAACAACCCACAGCAACTCGAGACCGTATTATTCGCTCCGACGTCTGAGGGCTAAACGACCAACTGCCCCCCCCCCCCTCAATGAATCTTCCCGAACATTCTCACAACTTTGACCACTCTCGCAAACCTCCAACAGAAGTATCACGACCTTTCGGTCGACTTCTCGACGCACCACGATGAATATGAATTTATGAAGATGCATCTTGCNTTTCACAAACAACCCACAGCAACTCGAGACCGTATTATTCGCTCCGACGTCTGAGGGCTAAACGACCAACTGCCCCCCCCCCCCTCAATGAATCTTCCCGAACATTCTCACAACTTTGACCACTCTCGCAAACCTCCAACAGAAGTATCACGACCTTTCGGTCGACTTCTCGACGCACCACGATGAATATGAATTTATGAAGATGCATCTTGCATCTTCACCGTCGATCCTTTAAGTCCCCCGATTTCTTGGCGGACCCCCTCGAATCTGACCACTTACTACGCGACTCCGTATGCGTCGCTTTACAATGGACCCAACGACCACGAATATGTTACATTTGTAACTCAACACTTGTATATGTATGTTAAATCGTTTTGACAGTTGTCATCAAAGTACACTTGTCCATAGTTATGAATCGCTTAAGCATTTCATAATTCTATATTATGAATTCTAAATCTTGTTGTGCCTCGCAACTTCAACCTTTTTCACCATCTACGCTTCGTTCGGCATAACACTCCGGCTGCGGGGCGTCCTGAGATAAAAGTGCTGGAGTAGGGACTTATGGAGACTAAATATTGAAACACGAGGTCGATGGAGACCAAAATCATGCGAACAGGGTGGATAGCACTCTCTAACATCCGAAACGGGGTACCTAGTAACGTTGCTATTCGGGAAAACACTGCTGAGAGGTAACGGTTGGTTCTCATGGAGCTGAACGCTTTGACGAGTGCGGTTCGACCTATTTTAATTGGAGCCCGACACGACCAAGGCCGTTGCTGGGAAGGGGTGAAAAACATAGGAGTGAAAATTCACTCGCATCCTTATTCACGCACTCCAGTCGTGGATGGGTCGGCGTGGCTGTAGCGGAAGTGAGTGGAGGACACCAACTTCACCGCGGACTTTTCCCGTAAACTGACGGACATTCTAGCAATCATCGATGATTGCGGACAGTAGCGAACTCAAAGTGGGTGAATGGACGTGCTTCATCCCCTTTCGGGGCACGCAATTTCCACGATTGTCCGATAATGACGTCATAACGTGAGTGGGCGAGATTTCCTCGCCCACTCACCCCTTCCCAGCCACGGCCCAAGATGAGGGCCGTGGCTGGGAAGGGGTGAAAAACATAGGAGTGAAAATTCACTCGCATCCTTATTCACGCACTCCAGTCGTGGATGGGTTGGTGTGGCTGTAGCGGAAGTGAGCGGAGGACACCAACTTCACCGCGGACTTTTCCCGTAAACTGACAGGCATTCTAGCAATCATCGATGATTGCGGACAGTAGCGAACTCAAAGTGGGTGAATGGACGTGCTTCATCCCCTTTCGGGGCATGCAATTTCTACGATTGTCCGGTAATGACGTCATAACGTGAGTGGGCGAGATTTCCTCGCCCACTCACCCCTTCCGAGCCACGGCCGAGTTGTCCACGATCGCGTGACCTTGCCCGACTGGGCGGCAAAACGTGTCCATATGCGGTCCAAATGCAAAGTTGCGCGCGATCGCGTGCCCGTACGATTCCAAGAGAGCGACCCTTGGTGTCCTCCGCTCACTTCCGGGGCAGCCACACCAAGCCATCCACGAAGGGAGTGCGTGAAGAAAGCATGCGAGTGTATTTTAGCTCCGAAGGTTTTCACCCCTTTTCAGCCACGACCCTTGTTTTGGTCATCCTAATTTGGTTTTGTTTTGGTCCCCCGAGGGGGAGGGTGCGCCTTCCCTGGATGCAGTGCAAGACCAGGGCGACGCCTGCGGGTCCGACTAGCAAGCTAGTCACTGGAGTCCGCCCCTGAGAAAAATTAGGTTAACATCGTGAGGACCGATGGTCCTCGTATAAGATATTAAACTGATAAGAACAGATACTACACTTGATCTTAGCCAAAAGGCCGAGAAAGGTATGACTGTTTGAAGCGATTGCGAGGTTTTTAAACGTTCGCCTCGTTGACGAAATGGGAGCTATGGGAGCCAACGAGCACATGTCGACATGTGCTCGTTGGCTCTCTCCCGCCACAGGCCTCCCTCACACCAAACGAACTCAACTCGGCGCTGCCAGCGGCGGCAAACCTAGTTGCTAGGCTTGCGGAACTGTTCTCGCAAACCGCGTACGGTTTGCGCTTTTTTCTTTCACGTCACCTGAACGCGCGCACCTTGCCGCTGGAACAGTCCATTGAGTCCAGGTGTGAGAACGTTTCCGCAACCAACTCGCACGCCTTAGCTGCGGTCCGAGAAAAAGAGTTTTTCCGAGGGAAAATCTGGCGATCCGACGAGTTGCTAAGAGTTGCTTCACCTCCGAGGCTGTAGCAACTTTTAGCAACTCGTGGGCGTCGCCTGTTGGTTCCCGCCGTTATTGGGAGGTGCGATCCGGTAACATGGGTCAACGCTGTCAGGTATCGGGTCAGAAATTGTCTGAAAAAAGCTGACAGCGGTGGACAGCCGAGGGCAGTTGCTTTTGGCGGCGGTGTGAGACCAAATGCCAAACGAACACCGACGATACGCTGTGTTCTCCAGCGAGGGAAATCGGAACGCGCCTCCAAGTTGCTACGGGCCGGTGTGAGGGAGGCCACAGATTGTTGGACGACGTGGGCGCGGCAAAATCGCTGGATGTGGCTACCTCCTGCGATTTGTGGATGGTCGGTCCCCCCTGAGGTTCGCAACCTCCTCTCCCCGATTTTCCCTGATCTCGATCGAACTTCCCTTGCCTGGCCCCCCTCACGTGCGGCCGACCCCCCCCCCCCCCCCCCCCCCCCCCATTCGCGCTGCTGGCGAGAGGCCTGCCTCTGCAACGATCCGGACGGCACACCAACCTCACTGTCGCCCTTGTGTCTGCAGTCGTCAACGCACTCCCGTACCGTCGTCCTGTGAAACCGTAGCCACCTCTTCCAACAACCTCCCTCCCTCCATCCCTCCGTCTTTGCCCGTCGTGTCCGCACGAAACCTGTCTGCTCGTGGGCCACGTGGACGCCACCCCCTGCCTCCTCCGCGTTTTTGCCCTCCGCTCGGGGCGAAGCGACATTCGGGTCCCGAATGTCGGGAGCATCCTCTGGCTGCCCTCCTCTCACCCCGGAAGGCCTCAGTGGTGGCTCCAGGTGGCACATGCCGATGCAGGCTCCTCCCCGCCTCGGCCAAAGACAACGACGCACTCGCAACTTGTGCATCATCCAGACCGAATGTTGGCGGTCTGGATAATGTTATGCTTCTCCCACATCGGAAGCAAGATCCTGTGTCGGGGCTCACCATGACGTCAACCGCCAGAACGATCCAGCTCTTCACATGAACCATGGCGTTTGATCCGGAAGGAGTCCGCCATTTGGGATGGTCCGCGACGCCATCCATGGTGACCGGCAGTTCGGCTGCAGTCGATTTGGGAGCGTTGCGCACTCCAGTTATCACCTCTTCCTCGCCTCGTCCCTCTCCTTCTATCCGTCTTGGCGGGTGGAGGAGGCCTACTTCCGGAAGGGATCTCGTCTGCGGCACGACAGGGCCACGACCAAGACCAGCGGAAGCAGCACGATCCTGCTTCCGTCGTCGAATACAGCAGCATGCGATGCCGACGTTTGGAGCCGCAGCAGCAGCAGCTGAACCAACAGCAGAAGTAGCAGAGGCAGCAGCAGCAGAGACAGCAGCAGCAGAGACAGCAGCAGCAGAGGCAGCAGCAGCAGAGGTAGCAGCAGCAGAGGTAGCAGCAGCAGAGGTAGCATCGGCAGAGGTAGCAGGAGAAGACTCAGTAGAAGGGAGACGATCCGGGGAACATCGATCAGCGCGGGCTGTGATCGTCGGAGTCCAGATGAGCTGTTCTGCTAGGTTTCTGATCACAGATCGCCAACCTTCGCCAGAACTCTCGTGCTTTCTCTAGCCTTCGCCAGCGTTCAGCAGCCTTCGCCAGCGTTCAGCACACCAGTACTCTCCTGCTTACTCTCCCAAAGTGTGTCTTTCACATCCACTCGCATCCTGAGACACACCTGGCCAGCGCACCCACTCGGATCCAAACAACAAGCCCGTCCCGGCGCATTCTCAGCGGGCCGGCAGCAGGGATGGTCGTGTCGTCACACAAGCGGCCAACAGACGGGTGACGGATTGCTGACGACATGCCAAGGTCAGTTTTCATCGCGGAAGGGTGGG
>SZWC01002610.1:111080-122028 GCA_023375785.1 Penium margaritaceum
CAGAAAATTTTCTGTGTGCATGCACACAGAAAATTTTCTTGAGGTGAATTTCAGAAATTCAGACACACGCGCTCGACTCAACAAGTAGATCGAATGCTACGAGGAGGAAGCAGACCGGGCGGAGCTCGAGGCGTGGTCACACCGCCGCCACTGTGACAACCCAGGCTACTATCCCGGGGAGGACTACGACCCAGCTGACACCGAGGCTCGTGTTGACGCCGCAGAGTATGCAGCCTTTTGTCAATCTGCTTCTGACGACTCACCAACCGCGAAGGATGCACCAGCCACGAGACCACCACGCGAACAATGTTTTCCTTCATCCACTATAAGCTCTCCCTTTCCCTTCTCAGACAGCTGCTGCACCTCCTGGATCGTCTGACATCTTCGCTAATTCTGGAAGCAGCACTTGTTTCTAGTGCTGTTCTCTCCTCCACGTTTGCTACTACAGTGCGTGCTGCACGTGCACCTGCCAGCACTGCAGCCGGCAGGGCAGTTCACACCTACACTGCCTCTGCCATTGACCAAGGACCCCTTGCAACGGCCAAAGTTAACATTGCCACATAGGTTGGAGCAGTTGTTGACTCTGTCGTGACCGCAGCAGCCTCAGCTGCCATTGCTCTTTCCAATGTTGTTTTCTCTATCCAAAACTCTACTGCTAAGGTGTCTCTCTATGCTACATCGCCTCTTGGCCATGAGATCCGCACCGTGGTTGCAGCTGTAGTTGTTGTCTCCACCGTACCAGGTAATGTTCTCTCTGGAGTCGCCTGCCTCATCGCCTCAGCATCCTCCTCTGTTGCAATCATCGCAGCGTCAATAACAGTTGTGCTACCACCCTTATTTAGCCTGTGGCATTAGCTCTGGTGAGCTACCGCTCACCAGAGCTAATGGCACTTGGTGCTTGGTAGTCTTTCCCTTTCTCTCCCCTTGTTTCTCTCGTGGCCGTGTGTGTGCTCCATTCTTTGCTGTGCAGCACTACCTAGCCTATCCACATACTTCACCTTCCCATGTCCACTGGGGCAAGGGAAACTTTTCCAAACAATTTTTTGGTTGAGTCTTACCTCACTCACTATGCCGGTTGATGATGATCCGTATGCAGCCTTGTAGGAGGAGCTGCGTAGAGAGCGTGCTGCTCTTCAGGCAACCGTCATTGCACATTACGACGTAGAAAAGAAACTGTGCGCTGGACAAGGTGACCAGGATACTTTTGCCGATCACATCACTGATCTGGTTCTCAATCGCCTGCAGCCTACATTGCACTCCACACCCGCCGCATCCGCTGCTGTTGACATCGCCGCAGCTTTCTCCACCTCACCCGATTCCACATCAAACACTACTGGCTCAATCACTTCTATCTCTCTTGTTGTCGCAGCAGCAGCGAGCGCTGCTACTGCTAAAGCTCTTGCACTGCCACCACAGCGTAAGCCTGACTTTGACTCACCACCACCCGACTTCACCCCTAACCTCACCTTTGGTTCCTGGGAAATTCGCTTTAGTGCCTGGGCGCAGGGTGAACAGCTTTGGGAGTACTACCACGCACCCAATCCTTCTACTGACCCACCTTTTGTACCCACTGATGCTGAGTTGGCACATGTTATTTGTACTCTTATTCGTGCTGGACCCGATGGTTTCACTGATAAGATTGGGTCATACAATGCTGACACAGTCTGTCGCACGCGAATACACCCTATTAGCGCGTAGGCACTCATCAAGCAGTCACAAAGCACGCCGCACAGAGTGATCGCACAATACAGTTCGATACCCTCTGGATGCGTGCTGATGAGACTGTGGATGCCTACTGGGCCCGCAGCCTCCGCCTTTTGCGTGATCTTGGCAAGGCGACACCTGGACAGCTCGCAACTGTCCTCTCCATCGTCAATAGTCTTATCCCCAAATTGTCCAACATCTTCAAGGAGGTGAAAGCTTCAGAGCTCGAGCGTCTTGCCGCCAAGCTCGTACCTAATGATGCTCCACCCGACATTGGGGCCCTCTGGGGTTTTACCTCTTAACGTCGTACTGACAGGTGGAGTGTCTTCCAAAACAAGCGCACCCATCGTGCAGCTGTTGCAGCTGCCACCACTGCATTTCTTGCACCATATCACCCTCTACCTCTTCATCCTCATCTTCTCCTTCAGCAACATCTCTCCTTAGTTAAGGGGGGGAGGTGGTGACGTGGTTCCAGCCAGGGCAGAGGTGCCAGTGGCCCTGGCTCTGGAGGCCAGACCGGTTGTGGCAAGGGGACGGGGTCCTGTAACAACTCCTCTTCCACTCCCAGCAATGTCACGTGCTGGAACTGAGGAGCCATGGGCCACTCTGCACCCAAGTGCCCATCGCTGCCTGACAACGAGCGCCTTGCCTTCGGTATGCGAGCACACTTGGTGAGCTCCTCCAGTGGCTCCCGAAGCACCCTCCTTGTTGCAACCTCCAGTGCTCTGACAAGTCAGAGCACTCCTGTCACTACCAAGACGAAAGCCTACGGAACCGTTGCTGCTAATCCACCTTCACCTCCTTGCCCCTGAGGTTGGCCCCCGGGGTTTGGAGGACCGATCTTCTACGGCCCCCCATCCGGCGCCTACTCTCCTACCTGAGCGTCCCCATTCTATCCAGCTCGTCGTTCACCTTCCGGTGTTGTCATCACTCCGGGTTTGCCTGAGGACGAGCGCCAGTTGGACGCTGCGCTTTCTCACGCCATCCACCAGCGTGACCTTTGTGATCAAGGAGGTGAGAGTGGGTGCTCTGGGTTGGAGCCTCTTGTGTGTGTCGTTGATGGGGAGTTGTGTGGTCCAGTGTCGGATCATGTTCTCTGCTGTCCTTTTGTTGATATCTCTTGGAGTGGCAGTTAATGCGCTTACCTCGTTGTCTTGCTGCATGTGGTCAATGTCTCTCTCCGTACGCCGCCATTGCCGCTGTGAGTCGTAAACCCCCCACTGTTCGTGCGTCAGGTGGCTTCTGGATTCTTGACTCTCGATCCACCCACCACATGAATTTGTTGTGTGCGTCCTTCGTACCCCTTGGCCCTACTGGCTCTGTTCACTTTGTCCGCACCGGCTCCGGCCAGCTGCTCCCGGTTCAGGGAGTTAGGGTCATGAGCTTCGTTAGCCCTGGGAGGGGAGCTATTCTTGCCGGACGTCCTATATGTTCCACTGCTTGAGCTGAGTCTTCTCTCTGTTACGACACTGGACGACCAGGGCATGGACTTCTCCTCTAGTCGCGAAACCGCCTCTGTCTCACATCGTACCTCCGACCACATTCTTCTACAGGGCAAACATTGTGATCATCTATTCTGTGTTCCCACCTTTGCTCCTGCTTCAGCCACTACTGCCATTGTGCATGTCGCTCGCTCCCTTTCCCCTGTTCATGCACAGCTGCTACACCGCCACCTATGCCACATTCACACAACTACCATTGATAGTCTCCTTTGTGTGCTTCCAACAGACATACTTGATACTGCCACGTTTCTTACCCCTTTTCCCCCTTGACTGCCTTGACTGTGTTGAAGGCAAAGTGCACTGCTCTCCCTTCTCCACCTCTTGAACCTCCCATCCTCTCGGCCTGCTACATGCTGATGTCATGGGACCTCTTCCTCATGAGACCCTTGGGGGGGGTAGGTCGCTACGTTCTCTGTATCACTTATGGCTTCTCTCGCATGCGTTAGGATTGCTCCAAACAAAAGAGTGACGTTTGCTCCACTCTTGAGTCGTGAATTCCCTAGGCTGAACTTGCATGTCATCGCCGTCTCCATGTCTTCTGTTGTGATCGTGGCAGTGAATTCATCGGTCCCACCTCTCGTTTCCTCACGTCTTGAGGGGTGAGCATTAAAGCTATGGCCCCCTACACACCATACCAAAATGTTGTGTGTGAACGCTGTAACAGAACTCCTACTGATGGTGTCCTTGCCCTTCTCAGTGCGTCTGACCTTCCCCCTGCTTTTTCTTTTGAAGCCATATCCTACATGACGTGGGTCTGGAACCGTGTTCATCACAGTTCCCTTCCTCGCCATGTCACGCCATTTGAGCGCTGGTTTGGTCGTCACGTGGACCTCCGCCTTGCTCGTGTTTGGGGCTGTGTAGCTACCGTTTGGCTCCTCGAGGACCTTTGTGACATCAAACTCAGCATGAACGCTTATTTTTACACGTTTCTCGGGGTCTCAACGATGTCAAAGGCATGGCGCTTTTGGGACCCCGATCGTGCCCGTGTCGTCGAGTCCCATGACGTCCTCTTTTTTAGGATGTCTTTTCCCGGGACGTGTCCCGTGTCGCTCCACCCTCTTCCCTCTTCCCTGTACTTGCTCGGTCCGCTTGGAGGGGGTGGGTCTATTCTAGCCTCCGGTTTTGTTGGGGCACCACCACGCCTCTCTGACTCGGTTCTCTCCTTAAACGTCTGACGTGTCTCCCAGCTCTGACACGCACCTGAGCACCCCGTCTGCATCCCCACCTGGTCCTTCCCCGGCGTCTTCCCCCTCTGCACCTTTTGAGTCCGTGCCAGTGCATCTCAGCGCTCCGCCACTTTTTGGTGACACTCTAGCATAGTCTTCCCCACGCGTCGTCGTTGAGCCACTTCTGCCGCCTGCCCTATAGTCAACCTTGGTCGTGGATGAGTCAGCCTCCTCACCAGTCATTGATACCCCTTCAGGTCCACCAGAGCCGTACACTCGCGGAGGGAAACTCTGTGCCCTTCCACAACTCTCTGCCTCACTGGCCACCCAGCCCTCTCAGTGCTGCACCCGCTCCAGTGCATCTTCCAGTTCTGCCGACTCTGTTGCTAGACCCACTGGACTTGACGCATTGGGACTTGCTATCAGTGTGGTCTACCCTAACTCAGTAGTGGGGTATGTACTCGTTGCTCAAGAGTTTCATGGTGCTCTGGATGCATCAGTCGTTGGATATGTCTCCGCCTACTTTGCAACCAGCGAACTTCCCTCGCTTCCACCAGAGCCTACCACTGTTTGACATGCGAGGGAAGTAGCTAACGCTGATCGCTTAGAAAAGGCCATGCAGGAGAAGCTCACAGCCTTGAACGAGCATGAGGTCTTTGAGCTTGTTGACCCCCCAGCAGGTCGCAAGGCTGTATCGGCTGGCTGGATTCTTCCGCGCAAGCTGAAGCCAGATGGTACGATTGATCGGTATAAGACCCGGCTCACCGCCACAGGATTCTCCCAAATTCCAGGCGTCGAGTTTGATAAGATGTTTGTGCTTGTTGGGTGGTACAGCACGGCCCGAGCTCTTTTGAGCCTGGTGGACGTAAAAAATGCATTCCTGCACGGACGTCTCAACGAGGAAATCTACATGGTGCAACCTCCAGGCTTTACATATGGCACGAACAAGATATGACGGCTGCGCAAGGCTCACTACGGACTTAAGCGGTTCCCCCCGCTGTTGGAACCTAGAGATCTCGTCCACCTTAGAGAAGGGTGGTTACCGTCGCAGTACTATTGATCCAACCCTCATGTTAAGTGCACCCTCATAGCCCTTTGTGGCCATTCTGGTTTACGTGGATGATCTCCTCATAGCATCACTCAGCCCAACTGATGTGCAGTTGGTGAAGGCACTGTTGCAGTCCACCTACAAAATGAAGGGTCTAGCTCGTGTGTTCCTCGGCATGGAACTTGAGCGTGACCGCCAACGTCGATCGCTGCACGTGCACCAGGCTGCCTACATCCCCAGCTTGGGGAAGCGCTTCTCGGCCCTGCTAGCTGACACTCCTACCGCATCCACACCGATGAATCTTATTGGCCAGCGTCTGCTGAATTCACTTGACCAGACTCAGTTGGGCGACACTGTCGATGTCATTGATTACCTCGGTGTGACTGGATCCCTGATGTATCCTGCCACCACCACCTGTGCAGATGTGGCCTTCTCGGTCAACTTCCTTGCTGAGTTTTCTCAACAGCCTCGTCAAAGGCATCTCAAGGTTGCGCTGCGTGTTGTCCGTTATGCACTGTCCATTGCACGTGTAGGATTGTGCTGCAGGTCACACCCCTCTATGGTTGTGGACGGATACACTGACAGTGACTGGGCTCATCACACAGATGCACGAAGTCACACTGGATACATCTTTCTTGTGGGTGGGATTGTTGTCTCGTGGAAGAGTGGAAAACAAGATTGTGTTGCACCTAGCTCCAGTGAGGCTGAGTACGTTGTGCTCGGCAGAGGTACGTGTGAGGGTTTCTGGCTGTCTCGCTTGCTACAGCAACTTCATGTGCGCATCTGCTACATCACACTACGTTGTGACAATCAAAGCACTAAGTCAATCGCTGAGCATGATGCCATGCATCATTCTCGCACCAATCACATCAACATTGAGCATCACTTTGTCCGTGAGTGCATTGCATCAGGAGAAGTCCAGGTTGTGTGGGTCGATACGCATTAGCAGCGTGTACATTTTCTCACCAAAGTCCTCAGCAGTGGAACGTTCAAGGATGTTGTGCATGAAGTTGGGTCGTTGCGTGCACGTGATGCCCCTGCCCCTGTTGTGATGCTGTCAGTCATACACAGTTGTACAGTTGGTTGTGACCACTCGGCCGTGTCCATGCTCGTGCAGATCCCTGAGGCGGACCCAGCTGGAGACGGAGTCCCCTGAGGTGGTGCTCCACCCGCTGGAGGCAGCCTGGTAGCCTACCTGGTGTACCAGAGGGTTGCCACGACCTACGGACTGCGTTTGGAGACCTTCAGGATTTTCTCGGTGGACAGCCCTGCCAGGCTGATTTACATGTTTGTTTTCTTACACTCTCCGGCTGCTGCCGGACATAGGCGTGTGACCAGTCGTTGTGTTTGTCTTTTCGTCTTGCATCCGTAGGATCAGACAACGCTCCATTTGGACGCCTGTGCGCAGAGTTATGGCCAAAACAGTGGTTTTGGGTCGGTTCAGGACCGACAGGTGCCGCCGCGTGCGCCACCCGCTGTGAGCCGCGGCGGCTATTTATGCTGTGGACCTGTCAGTTGTCAACTCTCTCTGCACATTCACTGCAATGCAGCTTCTGAGACTTGTCTTGTCTCTCCTAGCCTGACCCTTGTTGTTCTCGCACCCGCTTGCATGCTAGTGCGTTAAGCTGACCGGTCTATGTCGCCACGTCAGCAGCAACTTTGCTAGGAAGCTGTGGTGAATCTTCTCATGGTATCAGAGCGGCGAGCCAGAGCTCGCACAGCTGCGCAGCAGAGACGCAGCGTTTGCAGCAGCAGTGAGCAACAGCAGCAGTAGCCCTGAGTGGCAGCAGCAACACAGCCCACCGTAGCAGCAACGGGTCCTGTGAGGGGGGGCCACCACCACGCAGCAGTAGACGCGGCCAAGACAGCCGCATCAGTCAACACTGTCGCGGCAAGAGCGATCGCGGCCTCTCCACCCACGGCCGCAGCATACGCAGCAGACGTGGTCGTGACTTCAACCGCGGAAGCAGCAGCGGCGGGAGCAGAAGGGAGCAGCTGCGGCAGCAGCAGCCGCGGCAGTGGCAGCTGCCGCAGCAGCAGCAGCCGCGGTCTTGGCGGCAACCGCAACAGCCAGCAGCAGCTGCGGCTACGGCAGCAGCAGCAGCAGCCGCGGCTGCTGCAGCAACAGCGCAGCGGCGCAGCAGTGCAGCAGCGCAGCAGCGCAGCAGCAGCACAGCAGCAGCGGCAGCGCAGCAGTAGCAGCGGCAGCGCAGCAGCAGCAGCACAGCGCAGCAGCGGCAGCGCAGCAGCGGCAGCGCAGCAGCGTAGCAGCGCAGCAGCAGCGCAGCAGCTGCGGCAGCGCGACAGCACAGCAACAGCAGCGGCAGCGCAGCAGCAGCAGCGCAGCGTAGCAGCGGCAGCGCAGCAGCAGCGCAGAGCTGCCGCGGCTGCGCAACAACAGCGGCAGCGCAGCAGCAGCAGCGCAGCGCAGCAGCGGCAGCGCTGCAGCAGCACAGCAACGCAACGCAGCAGCAGAGCAGCAGCAGCGCAGCGCAGCAGCACCGGCAGTGGCAGCGACGACGGCCGCAGCCCGCTGCTGACGTCAGCAGACCCCTGCTGACATCAGCAGTGAGTATGCTGACATCATCACAGACTTGGTGAAATTTTTTACGAAAAAGTCAGTTTTTGCCAGCGTTTCAATTCCTCGAGAAACGCTGACGGTTCTGTGTTCGGACGACTTTTCCGCCGCCTCAGCATGGAGTCAAGCAGCTCCAAGGGCAAGGAGCCGGAAGACACCGTCACGAGCGGGGGCCACAGCCCACATTCAAAGGCGATTGACTTCCTACAGGTGGAGCAGTCATCACTCCGCCAGCGCCAGGATGAGTAGTCAGCGATTCTGCGGCAGATTCGCGATGCCTTGGTCTCTCTGTCTGGGACACCGGGACGTCAGCCCGGGAATGAGAGAGAGGCAACCCCATCGGGCCAGGAGTCTGTTGGTCTCGCTGCCGCCCCTCCGCAGAGACGAGAGTCCATTGTCGAGGAGTGGGATCAGGCTCCCCCTCCCACTGGGGAGGATGCGCTTCGCCGGCTGATGGAGCAGATGAGTAGCCTGCGCATTGAGACGTCGGTGCCCAGTCCGAGGAGACAGCAGCAGCAGCAGCCGGAGCGGCAGCAGCGGCAGCAGCAGCAGCAGACCGACCCGCATCAGGCCTCGGGTGCCGCTGGGGGAGCACCGTTGATGCCTCTCATGCCCTTCCCACGTCCGCTCCCAGCACCACCTGAGGTCCAGCTCCCCACGGAGCGACGACCCAAGGACTTTGAGACTTCCCCGCCTCGCTACGACAGCAAAGCGGGGTTTGACTGTTGGGAGGTGTTGTTTCAGGTATGGGCGGACTCGGAGGGGGTCTGGCCCTACTACCACAGCCAGTACCAGACGGCTGATCCGCTCCAGACCCTCACGGCAACGCGTGCCATGCGTGGAATGCTGTACGCAGTTCCACAGGAGACAGTGGTTGACTTCCGCCCTTTCCTGGGCGCGCCTGGGACGGGAGCAGGCGCAGACCCGCGCCGCGGCTGGGAGCTGGCGCTGACCCTATTTGCAGCAGAGACTCACGCGACCCGGTCCGCGCGCCTTCGTGAGTTCCACTCTCTTCATCAGGGACCCTCGGAGTCAGCAGCTGATTATTGGCGTCGGGCCATGCGCCTGTACACTCGCCTGGGCACCGGAGGCGGCTCTCAGCTCTGGGCGCTGGACACCATCATGCTGGGAGTGCACCCTGAGCTCACTGACGCCTTCTCCCGCCTCGACCAGGATGTCCTTGCATCCATGTCCGACACCCTGCAGCTGCTGTCCTAGGCGCAGCGTTACTTCATCCAGGTCGCGACGGCTAATGAGGCAGCCAGCACGCATCGGCAGGGCGCCATGGCCGCAGTAGCAGTGGGAGCGACGTCCTCTACGCCTTCCACACCGTCGTCCGCCTTCACCCCCTCCAGCTCCACCTCTTCCCTTCCCGCCTCCTCCCCTGTTGTTCCGACAGCCACTGCAGCAGTCGTGAAGGGGAAGAAGGGGAAAAAGAAGAAGGGACCGCAGCAGCCTTCTGGTGGCACCGGACGGGCTGTCCGCTTCCACAACTGCGGCGGACCTCATCGCTACACTGAGTGTTAGCAGGAGCTGGACTGGGCGAGGATCACCCGCGGTCTTCAGGCAGCCCACGAGGAGCGGATCCGCACTGGAGCAGCAGCCCGTGCCGCGGCGACCTCGGGTGCAGCACCGGCGGTAGGCCGGCCACCATCCGGGGAGAGCACCACGCCGGACCCGAGGGACCAGACCATCGCAGAGCTACGTCGACTGCTGGCACTTCGCTCTCAGGGAGGTGCGAGTGTGCTGTCACAGCCGAGTGGTCCACAGACTGACTGTCCGTCTGTGTTTGTTGCACATGGTCATGCTTGTGGGGGGGCTGCATCGTCTGATGAGGAGTCTGACAGCACAGAGTGGTTGGATGAGTCGCATCATCGTGCATTGTCCCGCTGTCTTGCCACACCTGCTGAGCGTCCAGCGGAGGCAGCGTGCTCCGTTGCTCGTTGCACCGTGACCACCACAGGTCGTGAGGCGAGTGGCCACTGGATCATTGACTCAGGGGCCACTCACCACATGACCTGCGACCGTACCGCCTTTGTCGTGCTTGGTCCTGTTGGGTCTGTTCGGTCAGTGCGGACAGGTTCTGGGCAGTCACTACCTGTTCAGGGGATAGGGGTCGTACGGTTTGATGGTCCGTCTGGTTCCGTGTACCTTTCTGACGTGCTTTTTGTGCCTGATCTCGAGCTCAGCCTGCTCTCTGTCCGTGCCTGCACGAGGATGGGTCTCTCTGTTCACCACTCCTCTGATGATGCCACGATCACAACACTTGACAGTTCCACGGTTGTGTTGCGGGCCACTTTTGTGGATGACCTGTATCGCATAGCGCGCTGCTCTGCCCCTAACCCTTCCCCTTGCTCGTCTGCTTACGTCTTTGTCACGGGGGTGTTGTCTCCTGACCACCAGTGCCTGCTACACCGGCGCCTGTGTCATGTGAGCACGGACACTGTGTCCAAGCTCATCCGTACACAGCCCGCCCTCGGTCTTGACGCGGCTTCCTTCGAGAAGCCGCCTAAGACCGACTGTCTGTTCTGCGCTCAGGGTAAGATGCATCGCTGCACTTACCCTGCCTCCGTTACTCGCGCGCAGCGTCCCCTGGAGCTTGTCCACTCGGACCTCCTTGGACCTCTCCCTGGCGAGTCTGTCGCTGACCGTGGTCGGTATGTCCTTACCCTCACGGATGATTTCACCCGCATGCGGTGGGTCTACTGCCTCCGTCACAAGAGCGATGCTGCTCTTGCCGTGCGCTTGTGGCTCGTGATGGCTGAGCGTCAGTCTCGTCACTCCCTCCACACCTTCCGCTCTGACCACGGCGGTGAGTATCTCGGTGAGCTGACCACTCACTTCGCCGAGCTTGGTATCTGTCACCAGCTCTCGGCGCCTGCTACGCCACAGCAGAACGGTGTGTCCGAGCGCTGGAACCGCACCATGGAGGACGCGGTTCGCGCTATGC
>SZWC01002610.1:174508-196292 GCA_023375785.1 Penium margaritaceum
AGCAGCAGCTGCGTGGCTGCGTGCGCGGCGGTGGCAGCAGCAGCTGCACGCTGCCACTGCTGCTGTTGCGTGCTGCAGCAGCAGCTCGCTGCCGCCGCCGCCCGCTGCTGCTGCTGCGCTGCTGCGCTGCTGCTGCTGCTGTGCTGCTGCGCTGCACGCTGCTGCTGCTGCCGCTGCTGCCGCCGCTGCTTCTGCTGCTGCAGCTGCACTGCGGCTGCTGGTGCTGCTGCTGCCGCTGCGGCTGCTGTTGCCGCCGCCGCCGTTGCGGCTGCTGCGCTGCTGCTGCCGCCGCTGCTGCTGCGCTACTGCTTTCGCGGCTGCTGTCACGCTGCTGCTGCGGCTGTGGCTGCTGCGCTGCTGCTGCTACTCAGCTGCTGCGGCTGTGGGAGGACTGCTGGCACCGCCGCCGCCACGCCTCTCTGCGTGGTGGTACGCGTCGCTGCTGCTGTCTCTGCAGCTACGGTCTCACGTTGACGGCGGTCGACCGTCTCCAACGGGTCCCAGAAGATCTGCTGCAGCGGTGACTCTCACTGCTGCTGCTCTGCGGCGTCGCTGCTGCGCAGCTCGGTGAGATCTGTCTCACCGCTCTGATACCATGAGAAACTGCTAGGAAGCTTCCTAGCCTTGCTGCTGCTAACGTGGCGACACTGTCCAGTCAGCTGACGCACTAGCAAGCAGGCAGGTGCAAGAAATAGCAAGGATCAGGCTAGGGAGACGCGCAAAGTCTCATAAGCTTCAATAGCTTAGTAAATGCAGAGAGAAATGACAAAGGACAGGTCCAGGGCATAAATACCTGCCGCGGCGCACGGCGGGTGTCGCACGCGGCAGTCCAAGAGCTGTCCTAAAACCGGCCCAAAACCACTGTTTTGGCCGTAACTCTGCGCACACATGTCAGAATCCTACGCCGTCTGAACCTAGACGTGCAGAATCAAAAGACGCACGCAACGACTGGTCACATGCATGCATCCATCGACTGACAGCGAGTATATAATGCAAAAACATGCAAATGGGCCTCATGCCCAGTCCGCCGAAAGGCGCCTGCAGGACGTAGAAAGCACAGCAGGGAGTCCCGGTGACATCTGGGGCTCTGGAACAGTGGTCGGTCAGCTCCAGATGGGTAGGCCGCCGCCTGTCGTCGCGCCGGTGTCACCAGGTCCGCCTGCCTCAGGGATCTGCACGAGTATGGACACGGCCGAGTGGTCACAGTAAACTGTACAAGACGGCACAAAGCACAACAAAACCAGCCCCAAAAAATCCCTGTCGGAAGTGACATTGGTCAATAAGGAGTTATTAGCTTGGTTATTTAAACGTCCCAGTATTGCTTTGTTTACAACTCGTTCCACCATGCCAATAGAAAACGACCATGGGCTGTTGGACGAAAATTGATTAGCTCAAAATATTGCGGAAATTTGATAGACTCTTCTCATTCAGAACACATGGTTGACACAATATTTCTTGAACATATTGATCGAACAATTGAAGTTTGTGTTACCTGACGATGGAAGTATTGGAGTATCATTAGGACTCTCGAAACAGAAAAATGGGGGCGAGCTCGTCGCCTTCGCTTCTTTCGTTCCATATCTCGTGCAATGCGAGACATGGAACTACAGAAAAACCTTGCTTCGGAAGTGTCGAAGTCAAGGCCTTGCAAGCGTTTTTTATCCCCCGTTTGATGTACATTAATTTCCTGATCCGTATACCGTTTACATGTATGCATCTTTGTATTTCGTACTGCTGTAGGTTTATTCTCAACTTGTCCACTGTCGATCGTCGAATGTGGCGATCAGACGGTCATTCCTCACTTAACACTTTGTGGAAAATGTTTGCAAATGGTTAATGGCTTGTTTTGCACTTTCTCTCTTTTGAGAATCCGTCTATCATGCTGAGAATCCTTTGGAACCAATGTTTCGAAAAAAAATAAGCCTGCGGTTTAGCCAACTGCAAAATGGATGGTTGAAAATACGAGAGACTTGCATCTGTTTATTTCTCACATCGAGGGAAATAGAAAAGATTGCAACAACAATAACGAACAAGACATTGTAGAACAGAAGCTCCCAAGTCTCTTATAACTGTTGTGATTTGTGACGTTCCTGTCGACTTGTACAGTTTACTGTGACCACTTGGCCCTGTCCATGCCCGTGTAGAACCCTGATGCGGACCCAGGTGGTACCGGTGCGTCGTCTGGTGGTGGACTACCAGCTTGGAGATGACCGACGACTGACCCAGAGTTCTGGACATTGTCTGGGACCTCCTGCAGTTTTTCTACAGCACGTAGGAGTTTACAGGTGGTCTAGCCGTTGGCCCGATTTGCATGTCTTTGCATTGTGTGTCCATTGTTTGATGCCGGATGCATGCATGTGACCAGTCGTAGCGTCCGGCCTGTGATTCAGGTTCTGACGGCGTAGCGTTCTGACATGTCTACGCCGAGTTACGGTTAAAACAATGCTTTGGGGCCAGTTTTAGGATAGACCTTGTGATGCCGCATGCGACACCCGCCATGCGCCGAGGCAGGTGCCATGGACAGTCATTTGTCATTCCTCTCTGGAAATGCTATTGAAGTATTCTGACACTTTGCCTTGTGTCTCCTAGCCAGACCCTTGCTGTTGTGTGCACGACTTGTGACTGTCGTCACCGTCTAACCAGGCATTGATGCCTAGTCAGCGATTGTGTTGTTACGAAGCTTCCACGCATCTTCTCGTGGTATCAGAGCAGCGAGAACTCTCTCGCTGAGCTATGCCGCAGAGACGCAGCACCGACAGCAACAGTGAGAGTCACCGCCGTCGCCGTATCCTGGGACTCGTTGCAGCCGTTTTCTGCAACGACATCACGACGCAGTCCCCACCACCTCACTGAGTGAGTTGCGGCATTTACCAGCTTCAGCAGCCAAGCCGAGCAGCAGCAGCAGCCGTGCCTGGCTGGGCATTTTGACAAGAAAAAGGGAAGGAGCTCGCAGGGACAGCCTGCAACAGCAGCTCGTAGCACGAAGCGGCGGCTGCGAGTAGTAGCAGCACGTAGCAGCAGCAGTAGCGAGCAGTGGCAGCGGCAGCGAGCAGTGGCAGCGGTAGCGAGCAGCACCAGCGGCAACAGCAGCCATGGGCAGCAGCAGCGAGCAGCACCAGCGGTAGCAACAGCCGGGGGCAGCAGTAACAGTGTGGCGACAGCAACACCAGCATTGGGCTTGCTATAGCGCCAAGAGCAACACTAGCAGCAGCAACAGCATTGCAACAGCAGCAGCAGCATTGCAACAGCAGCAGTAGCATTACAGCAGCAGCAGTAGCTACAGTTACGGAGCAGCAGCAGCAGCGGCTGTAGTGCTACACAGCAGCAGTCACGGCTGTTGTGCTGCGCAATAGTGCTGTGCAAATCTGCTACGCAACAGCTTTCCCACGCAACCGCATAGATTCTACGCAGCCGCACAAGGTGGTGACGAGGTCCCCCCTCACACCGAGGAGTCCGCATGACTCCCACACAAAAAAGGGTACTGACGTCAGCATTTACCTTGCTGACGTCATCCGGTCCGTGCTGATGTCAGCAAACCCCTGCTGACGTCAGCACTTGCCTTAGTCATATTTTGGAGTCGGAAAGTCAAACATTGCCAGCGTGTGAAATCCCCGAGAACTGCTAACGGATTTGAAATCCAACCGGTTTGACGTCACGGTCCATACTGAGCACTGACACGGCTCCGATCAGTGACAAGGGCAAAGGACCACCACATCCCTCTTCCTCTTCCTCAGGGGTCATGAGCCCACGCTCGCAGACCATTGTGGACCTGCGTAGTCAGCAGGATGAGATTCGTCGTCAGCAGCAGTAGTGGACTGACGCCATCCGTGCACTCACTGATCTTATTCGTGGTCAGTCCACAGCCCCACAGCAGACATCCGGGGGATTCGGCGGTGCCAGACCTTCTGCACAGCAGTTAGCATCTACACCGAGGAGAGCAGCAGGACAGCACCCGCCACTTTTTGATCCTTTGGATGTGGACCCCGACATGCCAAGCATGGACGATGACACCCACGAGAGGGAGATTCGCGTGCTTCAGGAGCGTCTCCGCCAGCTTGAGACGTGTTCTGGTTTGCGGTTCCCGAAGATCCTATCTTCGCCTGACCCCTACCTCAGCGACTTTCCTAGTCCTGGTGTCTTCCCCATCCCTCATACTTCCCAGCATATGGTTGCTCTCCCCACGGAGCGGCAACCCAAGGACTTCAAGACACCACCTCCACGTTATGTCAGCGAGGACGGCTTTAACTGCTGGGAGACTCTCTTCCACGTCTGGGCCACTTCAGAGGGGGTATGGCCCTACAATTACAGTCCGTACCAGGTTACGGACCGGGCTCAGATGCTGAGAGCGGCTCAGGCGATGTGCGGACTCCTTTATCCCATGCCGCACGAGACTCTTGTGGACTTTCGCCCTTTCCTTGGAGAAGCCAGCACGGACGCAGGTACTGATCCACGTGGGAGTTGGGACCTGGTACTGTCCTTACTTGCTGCAGAGACACACGCCACCTGCGCGGCTCACATTCGCGCCTTTCACTCCCTTTGTCAGGGACCTACTGAGCCTGTAGTCAATTACTGGCGGTGTGCCATGTGCATCTATACACGCCTTGGGACTTCAGGAGGTACACAGCTCTGGGCGCTTCGCATGCTCATGATCGGCGTTTGTCGTGATCACGCAGGCATCTTCTTGGGGTACAGCAACGCCATGCTCGAGCCCTTCTCCACCTCACTGCAGCTCCTCCCTTGGGCGCATCAGCTTTTCCTCCAGCTGCTCTCCGCTCGCGAGGCAACCGTGGCCCATCAGGCGAGTCCCCTTGCCACAGCAGTCATTGCGTCGCTGCAGACACCCCTCTTGCAGTCCACTCCTTCATCCTCTGGCACACCCTCCTCTTCCTCCTCCACCCCGGCTACCCCGACTCAGATGCAGGTTGTGCCAGCCGCGGCATAGGGGAAGAAGGGCAAGAAGAAGCGTGGTTCGGGCCAACAGTAGTCGCAGCAGCAGCAGTCATCGGGCGGTAGCAGTGGACACACTATCCACTATTACAACTTTGGAGGCGCTCATCGTTATACCGATTACCAGTAGCCGCTCGATTGGGCACGGATCACTCGTAGTCTTCAGGCTGCGCACGCGTTGTGGGCTGTGTTGAGCAGCACATCCTCAATTTGGGTGGCAACCACGACTAGAGTGGTTCCGGCTTCTCCACCGGCAAGCAGTGGCGACTCGGACCCGCGTGACTGCACCATCGTGGAGCTCTGTCACCTTCTGGCGCTTTGCTTTCAAGGAGGTGCGAGTGTGTTTTCACAGCCGGGTGCTTCATAGACTATTTGTTCGCCTGTTCTTGTCACTCGCGATGACTCGTGTGGGGGGGCACAGCTGGCATGTGATGATGATGGGCCTGACAATACCAATTGGATTTATGAGTCTCACCTCTATGCCTTTCGTCGTTCCTCCTCACCTATTGCTCAGCGCCCATCTGAGGTTGAGTGTTCCATTGCCCGTTGTACAGTGACGTCCTCCGGTTGTGATCCCGGTGGCACTTGGATCATCAATTATTGTGCCACTCATCACATGACCTTTTTTCATAGTGACTTCGTTGTTCTTGGCCCTGTTGCGTCTGTTCGCTCCGTTCACACAGGCTGTGGTCAGTCCTTGCCAGTCCAGGGTGTTGGGGTCGTGTGCTTTTGATGGTCTGTCTGGCCCCTGTATCTTTTCGAGGTGCTTTTTGTGCCTGACCTTGAGCTTAGCTTGCTTTTTGTGTGTGCTTGCACACTGATGGGACTCTCTATGGAGCACACTACAGACTCCGCAACTGTGACAGCTATTGAGACTCCCACTATTTTTCTTTGTGCCTCTGTTGTGGATTATTTGTATCGTGTTTCTCGGATTTCTTCTTCTTCTTGCTCACCCTCTCCTCCTGGTTGTGTGTTTGTCACTGGTGCTCTATCTGCTGAGCGACTGCTGCATCGTCGCCTGTGTCATGTGGGCTCTGACACTATGTCGAAGCTAATTCGGACATAGCCCACACTTGGTCTTGACGTGGCTTCTTTCGATAAGCCGCCAAAGACCGATTGTCTGTTCTGCGCTCAGGGTAAGATGCATCGTTTCACCTACCCTGACTGTCGTTCTCGAGTACTTCACCCCCTTGAGTTGGTCCAAACGGACCTTCTAGGTCCTCTTCCTGGCGAGTCTTTGTCCGATCGGGGCCGATACGTCCTGACCCTGACTGATGACTTCACTCGGATGCTGTGGGTCTACAGCCTGCGTCAGAAGAGTGATGCCATTCTCGCGATTCGCCTCTGGCTAGTGATGGCTGAGCGTCAGTCCCACCACATGCTACATACCTTTTGTTCGGATCGCGGTAGCGAGTTTCTTGGCGAGATGGTAGTTTCTTCGCCGAGCACAAAGGTTTTTACCAGGTCTCCGCTTGTGTTACTCCTCAATACTTTGAGCGCTATAACCGCACCATGGATGATGTTCACGCTATGCGGTCTGAGTACTGTCTCCCGGGATCCTTGGCCTTTGAAGGATTTACCTACATGACGTGGGTCTGAAACTGCCTCCCGCACGGTCCTCTTCCGGGCCATGTTACACCATACGAGCTCTGGTTTGGCCACCGTGCCGATCTGTGTCTCGCTCATGTCTGGAGATCCGTGGCTTCTGTGTGGTAAACCGAGGACCAGCAGGGGTCCAACGTCTCCCCGCGGGGTCGTTTGTGTGCCTTCGTGGGCATATCTTCGCGGTCGAAGGCCTGGCTGTTTTGGGACCCCGCACATCGGCGCATTGTTGAATCCCGCGACGCGCTCTTCTTTGATAAGAGTTATTTACGTGATCCATTTTGGTCGAATTGGTGGATGAGACCTTTGAATTCAACGAAGTCATGTTCTA
This sequence comes from Penium margaritaceum, assembly GCA_023375785.1. Taxonomy (NCBI): domain Eukaryota; kingdom Viridiplantae; phylum Streptophyta; class Zygnematophyceae; order Desmidiales; family Peniaceae; genus Penium; species Penium margaritaceum. The sequence continues at coordinate 181,389 of SZWC01002610.1, forward strand.
GATTTTGTGGATGACATTGTCTTATATTCATCAGTCATGCCTATGTTTAACAAGGTATGTATATTAATGTCAGTATTGCCTATAGATTCTACTCTACACATGTAGGAACTAGTGCTATGTAGATTGATGAGAGAATGTGTGAGGGGTATTGAACTGAATTATTTATGTGGCTTCTTGAATTCATCAGGCTAAAACTTCAATGAATTTCAACTAGGTTCAAAAACATTGTATACAAATACAGAAATCGGAGGGTAAAATTTTGCGAGGGTGCTGGTGAGTCCAAACGACATGACTGTGAACTCAAAGTGCCCGTGTCTGGTGTGGAACACTCTCTTCTTGACGTCTTTATCATATACGCGGATCTAATGATAGCCGCTGCATAGGTCTATTCTGTTGAGCCCCACGGAGTTGGTCAAAACGTTTGTCTGCTCACGGGAGGAGGTAGTGATTCTTGATGGTGATGTTGTTCAACGCTCTATAGTCCGCGCACATTTGCATCTCTCCTATTTTCTTTTTCACGAAAAGCACTGGTACTGCGTAGGGCGACGTGGAGGGTCGGATAAACCCTCGCCCAAGCATCTCGTCCAGCTGTCTCTTGAGTTTGGTCAACTCGTGATTGCTCATCCGACAGGTGCCCTTCACTGTAAGTCTGCTGCCTGGATTTAGGTCTGCCTGATGCTCGATGTTGCGTTGTGGTGGTAGTTCTCACGGTAGTTCATCGGGAAAGACCCCTTCAAACTCCATGATGAGGTCCGCAAAATCCGTTGGTACAGCTGGGAACATCTTGGGTGTCAATGTTGCTGACATAGCTTCGCCAGCTGTAACTTCTTCCGCTTCTCTTGCTTCCACGTGGACTAACCACAATTAAGCTCTGTCCCTCACGTATCGCTTGGCCATGTCTAGAGATATCGGTTGGCATTTTGTGACTGTCGCAACTTCCTCTAATGCTCCCCAAAACCGCCACTACGCCGTGGGTCCCTCGACCAGAGGTAGATTTTGCTTTATGCCATTAATGCTCATGTAGACTGCTTCACTCCTCCAATGAATCTCTGGATTGTGTCGGTACAAGAAATCTTGCTCAAGGATTATTTTTTCATTGCTCATTGGGCAAGTCCTCTAGACCGTTGTGTCGTGCAGATCTCGGATTTGCATCCCGAATGGTTTGCGAAGTCGACGAATCTGCAATCATCCGTCAACTGTTTTTCCTTCAAATACTCCCACTTTGATGTGCAAGCCCAGCTTCCAAACTATGTCAAAACTGTGAGAAGCTTTTCCATCCAGTAGTGCCGGTATCGTCCGGCGATTTTTACAACTCATCAGTTGCACTTATAGTATAGTTGCCTGTTGGTCATCCTCGTACCCCTCATCCAACTTTGCGATCTCAGCAACCCTCGTCTGCGGCGATGTGAGCCGCTCATATGGGCAATCGGTCAGCACAGATTTCTCCAACTGGACAGGAGACTTGCCGTCTACTCCTGTCCTTTGTCATTTCCCGAATCCCCACTCCTTTTCTGTGTCTTCTCCTCCTTTTTAGCTTGCGGTTGCCACTTTCGGCAGTCGCACAAGACATGGCCCGGTTTTCCACAATTCCAACAGAGCCGTTGATTGTGCTGATCGACGGTGTCGATATCCATCGCAGACGAGGTTTCCGCCAACTGCGACTTTCCTCTGTCACGATAGAAAGTGTGCCTTTGTGATTGCCAGTCGTTGGATTCTTGCATCCAAGCATTGTAGTTGGCACTGTCAATGTGTCGGCTGCTACAACTATATGCAAAATGTTATCTTTGGTGTCAAAAACGTAAATTACTCATTGAATATCCCGCTTCAGGCTATTTTTGTAGTAGAAGTACAGTTCTTCAAGGGCGAGGTCATTGCCGGTGACGATTTTGCGGAAACACCAAGCGTACTCTACCACACTCGACTACTGACATATGCGTTGGATTCTATACTGTGTGCCAGACTTCTCGTTTAGCTTCCCAAAGCAAGCAAGGGTAGAACACGTGAAGTCGCTCCATGTTTCCAACGACGTGAGAGATTCATGCGACGTCGGATTGATCTACTCGAGAGGTAGTATGCCTACGGTCGACCATGTTTGAGCAGTCGCAAGAGCTGTTGATGCAGCTCCGCCGGTCTGCTGATGCCGTTGGATGGTCTTTAGACCGGACCACCAACTTAAAGCCGTGTAATGCAAAAGTGAGGCCGTGAGGTCAATCTTCTTTTTTTCACTGTTGACCCTAGCAGCGGTGAAGTACACCTCCAAACTCGTTGGCCACATCCTGACCGTCGATCCGTTGGAGTTAGCGAGATTGAACGGCTTAGGAAATGTAGGTTGAATCTGGGGTTCACTCAAGAGTTGTAGATTTCTCTCAGTGAGTACTGCTTCATGCACATGAGAGTTGCAAAGCTCCTCCATCACCGCACTGAGTTGGTGGAGCAGATGGGTGTTAAGGCTCTTGAGTCTTGACAATTTTTGGTACAGGTTCTTGTTGATTCGTGCTTGTTGGCCGGTGCCTCCTACTACGCTAGGTATCGTCCCAATGGGCTGCGGTGTGGGCAAATGGTTTTTTGAGCCCATGGAGACCGTCACTAGGTTGGCCGTCGGGTTCGTCGGTGCTGGACCATTCATCATGAAAGTTGTCGCTGCGGCCCAGTGCACCAAGAGAATGTCGTTGTTTGTGTGCTGCTACTCCGTCATTGTTGGACTACTCACCGGGGACTGCTGCTCGTCATTGGGTATGCTCACTCTATTCACCATTATCTTCGTGAGGTCTACTATCTTCTGAATGATGGAGATGTGACGAGAACTCGTGCAATGTTTTCACCGGGTAGTAAATGTGTCGGTTGTCCCCTCCAGCGCCGCTGCGCTCAAGTGTTACGCCGAGCAAAACAGGGTGGTTCACAGGGATGAGGTGCATAAAACAAACAATTTGGGTGCTTGGGACAAATGGATGATTTGTATCAAGTGGCAAGTGTACTTCGGTGACAAGTGTGGACTGTGTCAAGTACATATATACAATGTCGATAGTAAGAATGATGTAGAAGTTGGATAATTGATGTTCGAGCCGAGAGACGCGTGCGAGGTCACACCGTGAGTGGTGGTTTTGAGAAGCTCCGCCGAGAAGTCAAGGGACTTCGAGACTATCTTGATGCTTCTTTATAAAAGTAAAGCTTCATCAAGAAGTCGACCAGACGATATCGAAATATTGATATAGTTCAAGGATTTGGAATAGATGGATAACTTTATTAAGCACTAAGTGTATTTTGATGACAAGTTTCAAGTGAGCCAAGCACTTATACACAATACCGAGAATGAGAATGAGGCATATGTTGGGTCCTCCGCGCTTGAGCCAAGCGACATATGTGAGGTCACGCTGTGAGTTGTTGTTTCAAGAAGCTCCACCAAGAAGTCGGGGGACTTCAAGAATTACGAGGCGCTCCTTTCTAAAAGCATAGTCACATCAAGAAGTAGTTAAAAACATTGTCAAAGACATTGATACAGTTTGTGAAACTTCTGTCAACCTTTCTGAAAGGTGGTCGAAGTTGTAAAAATGCTTATAACGGAACACTGGAGGCTGGGGCAGTTGGCGAAAATGCCCTCGGCCAAACGGCATGACAATCCTAAAGTCAACGTGCGGTGGGATCCAAATATAATGACAGAAATTATAACTTACAGAGTTTAGGAACTTGTGTACGCCAGGTACATAACACTTCTCCCCCTGTTTTCCACAACAACCTGGTGCAATTACACACGCAGCATGGTGGCGACAATAATAGCCATTGATAAGATGATTGTTGTCTCGGAGGTTATCGTAGGACTCCTGGCTATCATGCACGGTGCCGTAACTATGCCACTTGATGAGATATTCAGCCATTTTTTCACGACGTCAATGTCCAAAGATATCTTCAATCACGTGGTCTATATCCCGTCCACTTGTACAAGAGGTGGAGGTGCGATGTCTCTGCCGGGGAAGTTCTTGCTAAGGTCCTGGTAGTACTTGAGTTTGTTTATGTGGAAGACAGAATGAATCATCATGCTGGCAGGCAGGCAAAGTTGAATGACGACTGGGGTTTGCATTTGCTCAATTTCAAATGATCCCAACCAACAGGGTTTGAGCTTCGCGTTATCCTGTCGTCAAAGTTTGATGTTCTTCAAGCTGAGGAGGACGCAGTCCTCAGCACTGAAAACATGATCAATGCGATTTCGGTCGACTTCTCGATTCATGGCTGCTTGAGTCTCTGTGAGGGTCTGCCGTGTTTTCTCCCAAATTCTTGTGAAATCCCTATGGTGGATGTTGACCGCTGGGATGTTGCTATGATTTTATAAGCCAGCTGGTGTGGCTGAATTTTTGTTGTACACCTCCTCAAAATGAATTTTACCAGTTGCAGTGGATGTGGCAAAGTTGTATGCAAGTTTGGTAGTCGGCAAATTATCCATCCATTTGATGCTGTAGGACTCGCATATATTGTGAAGGAGTTTTTGGAGCGTTGATGGGACAGCTTGGTTTGCCCGTTGGTCTGAGGGTGGAACGCCGTTGATAGCTGGATCGGACTGCCATAACACGTCATCGGTTCATGCCAACATCGACTAGTGAAGCGACTGTCTCTGTCGCTGATGATGGTTTGTGGAATGCCGTGAAGCCGCACGGTCTGGTTGGAAATAACCCCGCTGTTCCTTCTGTGGTGACGGTGGTCGTCCTTGGGATGAAGTGTGACATTCTTTAAAATATTTCCACCACGCTGAGGATGGCGTCACACCCCACGGGGTTGGTTGATAGTCCTGTCACAAAGTCCATGCTGATGTCGGTTCATGGTTCCGTCGCAACAGGTAGTGGTTGGAGTAGACTGGATGGCTACGTGCGACAGGATTTTTCTCTGAAAGGTGTCGCACATTTTTGTAGAAGGCCACCCCATCGGTTTGCATCTTGTCCCACCAATACTACTTTACCAGTTCCTTGAGCATTTTGTCCTTGCCAAAGTGTCCACCAGGACCGGTGTCGTGGCATTCCTTGAATAGTATCCTTCGCACATCCTCGTTCGGAGGGACAATGACCTAGCAACTGAATCGCCATCTCCAGTAGGGATCTTCAAACCAAACTAAGTTTTGTTGTACCCACCAATCTCCTCGTAACCCTTCCCGAACAGCCTCACGAGGTACAGGTCTTGTTTGACGAGCAACGTCTTGATCTCGGCCGACAAATCTGATTGCCAACTCAGAGCTTGAGCCGGATTAGTTTTTTTCCAGGTTGGTACTTAATTTCATAGTCAATGTTAGGCTCAAGCTACTCCATCCATTGAGTTTGTCGATGGCTCAGATTTAGCTGTGTTTTGAGATATTCCAGGATGTGATGGTCGGTGCAGACGATGCATTGCCGGAGTTCCAAGTTGCACTGCCACGTCTTCAAATCATGCACGACCGTGAGTATTTCTTCCTCCTACACTGCGTAGTTGAGTCTTGACCCGCGTAGTTTTTGCGACGTACACAACCGGTTTCTCTCCACCGCCATTGTATTGGAGGAGAGCGGCTCCAATCGCTTGATCGGACGCGTCAGTGGCCATGACATTGTCCATTGTTAGATCTAACAATCGGTAAGGTTATCACTAATATCAGAGTGCTTCTCAAATAGTTGAAAACTTCTTGTTTCCTATCCCCCCAATTCCACTCAAGAGTTTTGTACGTGAGATCGGAAAGAGGTCCTGACACTCACACGTAGTCCCTTACAAATCAACGGTAGTCCTCATAAAGGAGGTATATCTCAAGGTCGTCCCCATACCCCTTGTCAAACTTTGCGATCTCAGGAACCCTCATTTACGGTGATGTAAGCTGTTGAGATGAGCGATCGGTCAGCGTAGATTTTTCTGACAGGACAGGAGCCTTACTCCTTTCCTTTCCTGTTTCCTGACTCCTCACTCTTTATCTGTGACTTCCTCCCCTTTATTCTTGCTGGTGCCGCTTTCGGCAGTTACGCGAGATATGACCTGGCTTCCTGGAAGTCTAACAGAGCCATTTTTTGTGTTGATTGACAGTGTCAATCTCCATTGGAGATGAGGTTTCCGCCGACTAGGACTTTTGTTTGCCATGATGAGAATCGTGGCTTTGGAACTACCAGCCATTTTATTATTGCATCTGAGTGTTGTAGTCGGTGCTATCAATGCGGTTGGCAACTGCGATCATTCACGGAAGGTTGTCTTGGATGCCAAAAATGGAAAGTACTTGCTCGAGGCTTTTTTTGTATGAGGATCACGGTTCATCGGGAGCCAGGTCACTGCCGGTGATGATTTAAAAAAAAAATAAAAAAATAAAAATGCAGAGTGTACTCCGCCACGCTGGACTACTGACCCAGACGTTTGAGTCCCTACCCTGCGTCAGACTTCTCCTTCAAATTCCTAAAGCGAGCGAGGGTAGCGTGTGCAAAGTTGCTCCACGTTGCCGATGGAATGAAAGAGTTGTGCCACATTGGATTGATCTACGTGAGAGGTAGTATGCCTGTGGTCAATGATGTGAGAGCGGCCACGTGAGTCATTGGTCCAGCTCCACTACCATTGGATGGCCTTTATATTAGACCACCAACTCAAAACCGTGCTAAGCAAAAGCAAGGCCACGAGGTCAATTTTCTTTTTGTCATTGTTGACCCCAACAGCGGTGAAGTACACCTCGAAACTCTTCAGCCACATGCCAACCGTCGGTCCCTTGGAGTTTGTGGGATCGAACGGCTCAGGAAATGCCTGTCAAATCTGGGGTCCAGTCGAGAGTTGCCAATTTCTCCCGGTGAGTACTGCTTCATGTGCACGAGAGTTTTAAATTTCCTTCATTTCCATGTTGAGTTGCTTGAAAAGATGGGTGTTGAGGCACTGAAGTCTTGATAACTTATGGTACAGGTCTTCGTTGATTCGCGCTTGTTCGGCGGTGCCTCCCATTATGTTGGGTATCATCCGAGAGGCTGCAGCGGGGGCCAAGGATTTGCCAAGCCCGAGGGGTCCGTTACTAGGTTAGCCATCAGGTTCGTTGGTGCTGTGCCCTTTACCGCGAAAGTTTCCAGAGCTGCATGGTTCACCTGGAGAGCATCATTATTTGCGTACTACTGATCTGCCGTCGAATGAGTCTTCACCAACTAGTTCTGCTCTTAGTAGGATGCACGTACTCCGTTCATCATTGTCATTGCGAGGTCTACAAATTTTGAATGGTGGAGATGCACCGAAGACTCGTACGAGGTTGTTGCCAGGTAGTTAATGTGTCGGTTGCTCCTCTAGCACTGGTGTTCTTTGATACCAAGTGTTACACCAAGCGGAACGTAGGTGGATCACAGGCATGAAGTGATGGACAAAAGACAATTTGAGGTTTTGGGATAAATGGATAATCTGCATCAAGCAATAAGTTTAATTCAACGAAAGGTTTTGAGTGAGCCCAGCACATATACACAATGCCGAGAATGAGAATGAGGCATATGTCGGGTCCTTGGCGCTCGAGCCGAGCGACGTATGTGAGGTTGCACTGTGAGTGGCTATTTTGAGAAGCTCCTCCAAGAAGTCAGGGGGCATTGAGAATTCCGAGGTGCTCCATTATAAAAGCCTAGATTTGCTGAGAATTCAAGGGAACAATAACGAAACATTGATATAGTTCGTGACACTTCTTTCAACGTTTCTAGAAGGTGGTAAAAGTTGTCAGAAACTTCTGGAACGGAACACTGGAGGTCAGGGCAGTTGGCCAGAATTCCATCGGCCGAAAGACATAACAATCCTGAAGTCGATGTGCGGTGGGCTACGCATATAATGATAGAAATGACCATTTGTGGAGTTTAGGGACTTGGGTACGTCAGGGATGAAACAATCTGCCAAAAAGTGCTCGTGTGACACAAGAGCGTGTTACGTCACTGCCGTACATGAGTTCCTGAACTCCACGAGAGTGTATCTCTTTACTTACATTCGTGGCCTACCACACGGTGACCTCAAGAATTTCACATCGTTCAAAAGAGGGAATTTTGGCAACCTGACCCGTCTCCCCGTGTTCCGTTTGTGAGCATTTTGAAAACTTTGACCACTATCCAAAATGATCAACAGAAGTGTCATGAACTTTAATGGCTTTTTGATAATGGTTGGTCCACTTCTTGATGGCATTGGAAATCCATAAAACTGTGTCTCGGCCTCCTCAAAACCCCCCAGCTTCTCAGCGAAGCTTCAGGAAGTGACCACTCACAGCGCAACCTTGCACACATCGCTCGGCTCGAGCGCAGAAGACCCAACATATGAATCGTTATTATTCTCGTCATTGTATATATTTGCTCAAATTGTTCGAAACTTTTCATCAGAATACACTTACTGCACACAACAAGTCATCCATTTGGCCCTATTACCGGAATTGTCTACTTCGTCGTACTGCATTTCTGAAAACCACATGTGTGCCGATCATTGTATCACTTGGTACCAGAGCACACTGCCGCTAGAGGGGCAGCTGACATATTTGTTGCCAGACGACAACCTTGCACAAGTCTTTGGAATGACTCTATAATTCAGACGTTTTCAGACCGTGCAACGACAATGGTGAATGGAACGAGCGCATCTGATTATGAGAAGTAGTAACCGGCAAGGACTCCAATGATGGAGGACTATTAGCACGCAAAGAACGATGCTCTTCAGGAAAATCAGACAGCGGTGGCAACTTTCACAGTAAATGAAACAGCACCAACAATGCCAGCGGCCAACCTGGTGACAGACCCCTCGGGCTTGTTGAACCATCCGTCCCAGCAGTTGCCCGCCGATACGGCACCTGACACAATGGGAGGCACTGGCCGACAAGGTCGCATCAACAAAGATTTGTATGAAAGATTGTCCAGATAGGAGAGCCTAAACACCCATCTTCTTTAAAAACAGAACACGGTGATGGAGGAGCTTAACAATTCCCGTGCATGTTAAGTAGTACACGCCAAGAGGAATATTCAACTAGGAGTGAACACCAGATTTGACGGCACTCCCTGAGCCATTTGATCTTGCAAACTTAAAAGCACCAACGGTCAGGATGTGTACTTTGGATGTGTACTTTACCACTGCAAGGGTCAAAAACAACAAAAAGAAAAATGAACCTGGGGACCTCGCTTTGCATGGCAAGACTTTGAGTTGGTGGTCCGATCTAAAGACCATCCAAAGGCAGGAGGAGACCAACGGAGCTGGATCAACGGCTCCTACGACCGCTCTCACCTCATCAACCATATGTGTCCTACCTCTGAAGAAGATCAATCCAACATGGCACGACTCCCTACTGTCACCAGAGAACTATAATGGCTTTGCAGGTGCCACCCTTGTCCGTTTTTGGACGATGAATGAGAAGTCTGATGCATAGTCTCCCTACAGGATTCAACGCCTACAACAGTAGTCCACCGTGCTGAGTACATGCCGAATTTCTACAAAACAATCATGGCCAGCAACCTTGTCCCTGAAAAACTCTGCTTTTGCTGCAAAAATGGCCGGAAGCAAGACATTCCGCGAGCAATCGTCATTTTCAGTATCCAAGACGACATTATGTGAATTTCCGTAGCAACTGATCACATCAAGACTGCTGACTACAACATTAGAATGCAGAAATCCAATGGCTAGCAACCCCCAAAGCCGAAATTATTATTGTGGCCGAGGGAATTCACAATCAACGGAAACCTCATCCCTAATGGAGATTGACGCCATTGATCAACACAATCAACAGATATGCTAGACTAGATAGGAAGCTAGGACACGTCTCATGCAACTGTTGGACATGGTAACAGTAGACCAAAAAGGGGGTAAGTCAACGAAAGGAATTGAGGAGTCGGAAAATGGCAAAGGACAAGATGGCGAGGCTCCTGTCCGTTAGGAAAAATCTGTGCCAACCGATCACTCGTCTGAGCGACTCAAATTGTCACAGACGACGGTTCCTAGGATCACAAATTTTGACGACAGGTACAAGGATGACCAACCAGTGATACTGCCACGGGTACAACTAAAGAGTTATAAAAGCTACAAAATGGTACCAGCATTACTTGATTGAGGAGCTACTTACAATTTTATAAGCAACGACACTGTTCATAAGCTACGTTTATAGACCAAACCACGGGTATTTGAAAGAAAAACCTTTGATGGACACCTATAGATCCATCCACTTCGCGAACCTATGCGACTGCAAATAGGAGATGTGAACGATGTCATAGTCAGAAGAGATTGTCCCATGAGTGACCATAAAATAATGATTGGAAAAAATATCTTGTACCAGCATGATTCGCGAGTGGATCAGAGCTATGGATTGGTCTATGTCAGCATTAATGACAGGAAACGGCAGGTGCCTTTGATCGAGCCACCCTTGACATGGTGGCGGTTGCAAAAGCATGAGAGGTGGAAGCATCATCGTAGAACACCAGCCAATATCTTTGGACATGGCCAAGAGATATCAGCGATGTGGAACTCAGGCGTGGCTAGCCCACATGGAGACAGGGGAAGCAGAAGAAAATGCAGCATCAGCCTTGACACTTGACAAGTTCGCAACAATTCAGAGGGAGTTTGTATCATTCATCTCAAGGGGTTTTTCCAGAAGGACTGTTTGGAGAACTACCTCCCCAAATAGAATGCCGATCACAAGATAGGCATAAAGCCAGGCAGCAGGCCAATAGTCAAGGGGGCCTATCAGATAAGCGACCACAAACTGGACGAATTTAAGAATCAGCTAAATGAGATGCTCGGTCAGGGGTTCATCAAACCCTCCAAATCACCCTACGTTGGCCCTATACTTCTTGTAAAAAGGGAAAACTGGTTAGATACGGATGTGTGTAGAGTACCGAGTATTAAAAAACATCACCATCAAGCACCACTATCTCCTTCCACAAACATACAAAGCTTCTGAACAACTTCGGATGGTCCAGATTTTTGCCCCAAATTGACCTATGCAGTGACTATCATCAGATCCGTATATCTGAGAAGGAAGTCAATAACACAGGCATTTTCATTTCACTGTCATGTCATTTAGACTCACAAATGCCTCTGCAATAGTTATGGTAGTGATTAACAACAATTTTGGCATGTATCTCAATGTCTTCATCATTGTATGTCCCAATGACAACATGGTGTACAACCAAATCCTAGAGGAGCACAATAGACATCTCCAAAAAGTTCTTGAGATTTTTTCAAGAAGGAGAATACACAGGAATCTCTAGAAATGAGAATTTAGTCGTTGTTCAATCAAGTTTTCCGGCCACAGTATAAGCAAGAGAGGGATTACCATGGTCCCAAAAAAGGGTGGAGGCGGTCATTGATTGGCCGATGTTGACCAATATTTGGGACTTTCAAGTGTTTTTGGGCGTCAACAACTACTACCATCGATTCGTAAAGGACTACGCACAGGTGTCAGCACCTCTCTCTGATCTTATTTACATAACCACTAAGTGAAACTGGGGAGACGGCAAACAAGACGTGTTTAACTCTTTTGGAAGTGCTTTGACATCGATGCCATCGTTATGATTGGGAGACCCAACAGTGGACTATGTCATGGTCACTGATGCATTTAAACGAGCAACCGGAGCCGTTCTCCTCCAAGACAACGACGGTGGAGAACAACACGTCACGTACATGTTGCACAAGCTACGCGGGCTGGAACTCAACTACGTGGTGCACGAGAAAGAAATGCTTGCAGTCATGCACGCATTCAAATCATAGTATAGCTACTAGACTACTGGTGATGTATCATCCTCACTGACCTCTACACAGTAAATACCTCAAGATTCCACCTTTTGTTTTGTCGACAAACTCAATGGATGGAGTTCCTTAAGTCCAACTTTGACTACGTCATCGAGTACCGACCTAGAAAAATAATTCCAGCGGATGCTCTACGTTGGCGACCAGATATGATAGCTAAGATTAGCATGTGATGCATCAAACAAAACCCGTAAGTTGCAAGGCTATTCGTAGAGAACTACGAGGAGTTTGGTGGGAACGACAAAACAAAGTTTTAGTTCCACGATCTTACTAGCGACAATGATTTACTCGCCGGGTGGTCGTACCACCAAGGGTGGAGTTACGGCGGTTGCTATCGAAGGAATGTCACATTACCAGCCCAAGTGTGCAGTTTAGCAAGATGCTCAAGAAGATGGCAAAGTACTTCTGATCGAATAAAATACACACTGATATGGCAACCTTCTGTAAACCGTGTGACATGGTTCAGCAATAAAAATCTCTTCGCACGAGGCCACTAGGAATACTAAAACATCTCCCTTTTCCGACGGAACGATGGGTCAACATTAGAATGGATTTCATGTCGGAATTACCCACCACTCCTGGGGACTTTGACACCATCCTCATGGTGGGGGACATGTTCTAAAAAATGTCACACTTCATCCCAATAATGATCACCGCCATCGCAAAATGTGGAGAAGTTGACCAAACAATAACAAATTATCAATATAGTTTGCGGTAGCTTTGTTGAAACATACAGAAAGTGGTCTTTTTTTTTATAACCTTGAGAAATGGAACACCGAGGGTTGAGGAAGGTGGCCCAAACTCCCTCGGCTGAACGGCAGAATAATCTTAATGTCGTTGCACGGTGGGCCACGAATGTAATGACAAAAGTTTGCACTCGTGCAGTTTAGGGGCTCGTGTACGTCTAGGATATAACACTTGTCTGTTTCAAAGGCTACTAGGCTGAGGAGTGTGTCGAGCACAAGAGAGGGAGCACAAGATCCCATAAAATAGAGCAACCTTGCTTCAAACCATGATAGAACCAAGCACAACCTAAGTTTAAATTTTAAAGGGGGTGACATGATGGGGAAGGGGACCATGAGGAACACTCTTCTAGATCTGCATCATGTAAGACATGGCCTCAAAGGTGAAGAGAGGATGCTGGTCTCACAAAGGGTGCAAACATTGTAAGCAAGAGTACGATTCCAACACTTGGAGACACCGTTTTGCTGGGGTGTGTAGGGGGCCAAAGGCTCCATACAAACCCTGCAAGAAGACAAGGAAGGAGTGGTGATTCCGATGAACCTGCCACCGTGATCACAGCAAATCCTACGTAGACAAAGACCGCAAGAGATTTCATCCTGGAATATCTAGGACTCAACGGTGGAACAAACATCGATTTCTTGCCGAGGGGCAAAGACCAAGCACATGCACGAGCATTCATTGGTGAGGTAGAGGACATAAAATCCAACACCATCCAAGGAATCATGGGTGGGTGGACCCATGTCGTTTGCATACAAAAGGTCAAGGGGATGGCCAGTGCAAGATTCATATGTGGATAAAGGAAATGGATACATCTTTCCATTAGCACAGTCAAGGCAGCTGGTCGCAGTGGGAACAGGGAAAATGGTAGCGTCCAGGCCATGCGTGGGCTTATTGTAAAGCAAGTTGTCAATTGCAACGATATAGATGTGGCATACGTGATAATGTAGTAAGAGTGTGTGTATTGGGGCAAGGTAGTGAGAGACATGGACGAGAGCAGCCATGGCAGAGGAGGTTGCAAAGTAGGAAACACAGAAGATACTATCTCAATGGAATCTGTGAAGCCAGATGTTGCCACTGGTGCATTCTAAAACATGCCACGGCTAGAGGAAAATTCCATGCTGTAGTCATCAAGAGTCATAACATGGAGCAGGATCAGCTCAAGAGAATGCGCATACAGCACGTTTGGCAGAAACAACTCTCCCCAAGGGCCAAAAAAATCGACATCGCCAATGCCCTGAACAGGCAAAGTTGGCTAGAGCCAATGTGAACAACGCGGATAGAGCCAACTGGACCAAGGAGAGGAGTGAACACAAGAGGATGTCATGTGATGGATGGTCCCAAAGTGAAGAATCCAACAGCCAACTGACACCCGCACAAACGTGTGGACACTAATGATAACAACGGTGATGGAGCAGGATGGGAGCTGCTAATCATAAGCAATGAGGCAAAAAGTCAAGCAAAAAGATTTTCAGTCCTCAATCTATGGAACCTCAGGAAGAAAACACCCCAGAACGCCACAAGAGACATAATCACAAAGAGTCCCATCAGAATCATATAAAAGTGACCTTACACAAAATCTCACATCCCTTGTACAAAATTTGACACCGGTGGATGAGGTAAGAGAGCGCAACATCGAACTGGCGATTTTCCTCAGGCGGGTCAGATATGATGATGACACCCGAAGACTGTCACCGCTGGACAGAGCTCGGCGAGGCCTGCGCCAGTAAATCATAAGGTCAAGAAAGGGGGGCATAGAAAGCAAGACATAGAAACACTGGAGGTGGCCTCCAGGATAGAACGGTAGAAAGGACATCACGGTGGTATTATAAGCGGCTGCATCACGTAATGTAGATAAGCTATAGTTGGAGGGAGCAATTGAGGTAGAGGCATAAAACGTACCACCAATACCACAAGAAGAGCACGTCCAGTGCGTCCTCATGGCAAACACCAGAGGGTCATCAATAGGAAGTGTGGGATACGTCGGGTTAGAGTGTTCAATATTTGCCACGGTTCTAGCATGTCATAATGCCAGGCTATTGACAATGAAGAGGATGGCTGGAAGCTATCAAGCTGTAACTTTGCCCAGGCCACACTGCGGTTTGAGTTTAATTGTTGAGTAGGCATCAGCAATCTCATCAACATGCAAAGACAACATGTTGAACGATCTAGTGGGGGCACTTTCTGTTGCATGGCCTATCACCGTTGTGTGACACATGCTGAGGCGATGAGCACTGACCAGATCAGCGTAACTGCAGTGTGTTCTGCCGGTATTGTAGGACTCAATGTCATGAGTGAGATCATCCATTCCTCCACGGATGAGTGCCCAAAAAGCACCGGCGGACTCTGACACTATAAGGACAAAGGGAGGGTCAATAGATGTGTTAGGCTCCTCAAATGCACCCCCAAAGGAGTACACTACAAAAAGAAGTCACTCAATACACCCCCTCCCACCCCACC